>ML355296.1:462-127687 GCA_005239505.1 Nicotiana paniculata
CCGTGTAGGAGACTTCTATTTCAACCGGGAAACATTTAACTCGTCAAACTCGGACTTGGGCGAACCTAGGGACCCCGGGCGTTTGGGCTCTAACGCCCCCCTAACGCCAGAGGGGGGCCTGGCATTATGGCCCTAACGCCCCCATAACGCCGGGGGGGCCAGGCTTTATGGGGAAAACGCCCCCCTAACGCCAGGGGGTGCCAGGCTTTAGGGGGCAAACGCCCGGCTATCGCCCGGGCGTCTCCTTTTGCGTATTTTCCGACGTATTTGCATTCTTTTAGCCCCGTTTCCATATCCACTTCACCTACACATGAATTAAACTCCATTAAGCACATAACAAGTGTAATTTTATCATTAATGCACATAAAATATAAGGCATATCACATGTTAAACTATGCAATTTAGTCTCGCATCATAGGGTAACCCTTAGGTTTCATTTGAGTGAGGATGATTTCTCTAACTCAAAATAGAAATGGCCCTTAGGCTTTTGTATTAGGTCGATGTGGCCTTTGTAAAAAAAAGAATGACTTTTTTCCCCCTTTCGGCTTGAAAAGTTTATTGTTAGTCGTATAAAATTCGTTATGCCTTAGCACTAGATAAGGAAAATGTTCGAGGGTTCGAATAGATCTGTACGCATTGGAGTTTTTGAGGGTCGATATTATTGAAACCCTTTGTAAAGTTTTGTGGTGCCTTAACACAATATAAGGAATTGTACGAGAGTTCGAACGATTTTATATCCCTTAGGGTTTTCGAGGGTTGATATTATCGAAACCCTTCATAGGTTTGCTGAGGGTAGCCTTTTTAACCGGTTTTATGAAAATATTTGAAGGTCTGTTTTATTTACTGAATTCGGACGCCTTCGAACCGTCTTAATTCGGCCATGGCCTTTTATTTGGGACTTGCCTCTTAGGCTTATTTTCCCGTTTCACTTAGAGCTTGCTCGAAGTGTCAATCCCCGAGTGAGAAAGTCCTCGAGTAGGGTGGCCGTGACCTATAAAAGTTGAGGGTTGCCTTTAAGGTCTTATAGTCTCGGAGTTTTAATAATTCGATCTCATTTGTTTTTTCGGACGGCAATACCCGAGTGCGGGGTTAGTTGTTCGAACTTCAGTTGTGATCGGCCCTGAAGCCTGTTTACACAATAGATCAAGAGTATGAAATATTTTCTAAGGCATGAAATATTTTGGCAAGGAAAAATACTTCTCTTAATAGGTGATTATACATGCGTACATGTTTGGTGTTAGGGCTCGAGTAACCTACATGGGCATGGCTCATTCGACCATTTGGCCCTTACAAAAATTTACTTATCGAGACCATGTTGACACGAAGTACTTTCCTTGAAACAAAGTTGACATTCAAGGGTGATGCTCCCCAGTATTCGAGGTTGACATTCAAGGGTGAAGCCTCGGATATTGTTGATTTTCTCTAAGTTAGCACGAGCAATGGTTTCCTCGTTAAAAACCTCGCCGGAAAAAACGATTTGGGACAAAAAATGGTCTAAGGGAAAAAGAGTGCAACGCGTGCTTTCAGAACTATAAACTCGTGTTTGAAGAATCCATCACCGTCCCTAATCGAATTCCTGCAATTAGTTTAAAATATAAATGAAAAATGTAAAGGCCGTACCTTAGCAGTAGTATCGTTTTAGGAGAGATACATTCCAATTGTTAAGTAATTGTTCGCCATCCATTGTGCCGATCTTGTAAGATCCTTTACCAATGATATCGAGGACTTGATACGGTCCATCCCAATTCGGCCCTAGTTTTCCTTCATTCAGATTTCGAGTGTTGAGGGTGACTTTTCTTAGCACCAAGTCCCCAATTTTGAAATGTCGAAGATTGGATCTTCGATTATAATACCTCTTGATTCGTTGTTTTTGTGCGGCCAATCGAACGAGGGTGGTTTCTCTTCTTTCATCCAGCAATTCGAGGCTTGTATTCATAGCCTCATGATTTGATTCTTCCGTTGCATATCGGAACCTGAGGCTAGGTTCCCTAACTTCGACCGGATAAGAGCTTCAGCACCATAGACTAAAGAGAAAGGTGTTGCCCCCGTACTAGATTTCGACGTCATGAGGTACACCCAAAGGACCTCGGGCAGGATCTCTCTCCATTTCCCCTTAGTGTCGGTCAATCTTTTCTTTAGATTTTGAATGATGATCTTGTTTGTTTATTCGTCTTGTCCGTTCCTACTGGGATGATATGGTGTCGATAGAATTCTTTTAATCTTGTGATCCTCTAGAAATTTTGTCACTTTGCTACCGATGAACTGCTTTCCATTATCGCACACAATCTCGGCAGGCATCCCAAATCTGCATGTAATGTGGTCCCAAATGAAGTCTATGACTTCTTTTCCTTTCACTTTCTCGAAAGCCTGTGCTTCAACTCACTTAGAAAAATAATCAGTCATAAAAAAAATAAATTGAGCTTTACCTGGGGCCGACGGGAGAGGGCCGACGATATCCATCCCCCATTTCATGAATGGCCATGAGGATAACACCTAGTGAAGTTGCTCCCCGGACCGATGAATCATCGGAGCATACCTTTGACATTTGTCGCACTTTTGAATGAACTCTTTTGTATCCTTTTCCATATCAGCCCAATAGTATCCTTCTTTGATAACCTTGTGAACCAATGACTCGGCACCAGAATGATTTCCACAAGTGCTTTCGTGAATCTCTTGTAGGACGTCATCGGTGTCTCCCAGTCCCAAAAAAGCCAATGGTCCATCGAACATTCTCCTGAACCGTGTTTCATCCTCGGCCAAGGTGAACCGTGCTGCCTTTGTGCGTAGAGCCCTCAACTCCTTCTGGCCTGATGGGAGTTTCCTGTTCTTTAAGTATTCGATGTACTTATTTATCCAATCCCAGGCTAGACTTGTAGAATTTATTTCGGCATGGCCCTCTTTGATTATTGATCTCGAGAGCTGTACGATAGTCCCGAGCTGAGTTCGTCATCTTTAACTAACCAGGTTTGCAAGGGCATCAACGTCGCTATTCTGTTCCCTAGGTACATGTTGCAAGGTACATTCCTTAAATCGATGTAGAGTCACCTATAATTTTTCCAAGTATCTCTGCATCCGATCCTCTCGAACTTCGAAAGTCCTGTTGACTTGGTTAACAAAAGTAGGGAATCACATTTGGCCTCGATCACTTCTGCTCCCAAGCTTTTAGCCAGCTTGAGACCTGCTATCATGGCCTCATACTCGGCGTCATTGTTAGTTAATTTCGAAGTTCTGGTAGATTGTCTAATTGTATTACCTATGGGTGGATTCAAAACGATGCCCATCCCGGACCCCTTCATGTTCGAAGCGCCGTCTGTGAAGAGGCTCCACACTCCCGATGATGTACCCGATTTTAATAATATTTCTTTTTCAACCTCAGGTATGAGGGCGGGCATGAAGTCGGCCACAAAGTCTGCCAAAATTTGAGAATTAATGGCCGTTCGGGGTTGATACTCGATATCATACCCACTGATCTTGATGACTCATTTGGCCAATCTATCCGAGACTTAGGGTTAGTGCAAAATATTGCAAAGGGGATAGGTAGTCACAACACAAAATGGGTGACACTGAAAATATGGTTTTAATTTCCTAGAGTTTCTTATTAAAGCAAGCGCTAATTTTTCTAAGTGTGGATATTGGGTCTCGACCTCATCTAAGATCCGACTACATAGTAAAAAGGAAATTGCGTACCTTGCTCTTCTCGAACTAGTACCCCACTTACCGCGATTTTCGAGACTACTAAGTATAAGTAGAGTTGCTCGTCCGCTTTCGGAGTGTGAAGCAGCGGAGGGTTCAATCGGTACCGTTTTAGTTCTTACAAGGCTTGTTGGCATTCATGGGTCCATGAAAAATTGCTCTTCTTCTTAAGCAGTGAGAAGAACTGGTGACTTCTGTGTGAGGACCTCAAAATGAATCGGCCTAGGGCGGCTATGTGCCCTATTAACCTTTGTACGACCTTAACATTATCTACGACTGTGATATATTCGATGACCTCGATTTTATCGGGGTTGATATCGATCCCCCGATTTGATACCATAAAGCCGAGGAACTTCCCCGAGCCGACCCCGAATGCGCACTTTTCCAGGTTGAGCTTCATATTGTCTTTCTCAGTATGTCGAAGGTCTCCTGCAAATATTTCAAATGATCCTCTGCTTGCAGGGACTTAACTAGCATGTCATCAATATAAACTTCCATAGATTTTCCTATTTGTTTTTCGAACATTAGATTTACTAGGCGTTGGTAAGTTGCACCAGTATTTTTTAGTCCGAACGACATTACATTATAACAATAGGTGTCGTACTTAGTAATAAATGAAGTCTTTTCCTGATCCTCCGGGTTCATCTGTATTTGATTGTACACGAAGTAGGCATCGAGAAAACTGAGAATCTCATGGACGGCCATGGCATTGATCATACGATCGATATTCGACAAAGGAAAATAATCCTTAGGGAATGCTTTGTTTAGGTGCTTATAGTCTACGAACATCCTAAGTTTATTGCCCTTTTTAGGGACTACAACTACGTTTGCTAACCACTCGGGATACTTTACTTCCCGAATGGACCCTATTTTGAGAATTTTGGTTACCTCGTCCTTGATGAATGCGTGCTTAACCTCGAACTGGGGCCTTCTCTTTTGCTTTACTGGACATAACTTCGGGTCCAAGCTCAATCGATAGATAGTGATCTCCGGTGGGATCCTGTCATATCAAGGTGGGACCAAGAAAAGCAATCCATATTATCTATAAGGAATTTAATGAGTTTTTCCCTAAGCTCGGGGGTTAACCCTGTGCCCAGGTATACCTTTCGCTCGCCAGGTACTCGATCAGTATGACCTGATCCAGCTCTTCGACCATTAATTTTGTGGCATCTGAGTCATTGAGAATTATGAAAGATCGAGGGATCCAATGTTTTTCATCCTTGTCCACCCCCTGCTCCTCTGATTGGGTCGAGGCTGGTACTTGTGGTTGCTCTTTGGCCTCCTGCTTTCATTTTGACTCCGATCCCTTTGTTGATGAAGGCGGCGATACCGGTATTACTTCATCGATCACCAACATCTTTTTGGCAACATGTTGTTCCCCATACATCATTTTTATTCCATCTGGTGTTGGGAATTTCAAAACTTGGTGAAGGGTTGAGGGGACCACCCTCAGTTATGAATCCAAGGTCTTCCAAGCAGGGCGTTATATCTCATATCTCCCTCGATCACAGGGAACATTGTTTCTTGAACGGTCCCGGCTACATTTACTTGCAATATCATTTCACCTTTGGTAGTTTCACTTGCCATGTCGAAGCGATTAAGAACCCAAGCCGCGGGAACAATTTGATCCTGTAAGCCAAGTTGCACAACCCTCGATCGAATAATGTTGGTCGAGCTTCCTGGATCAATCAAAACACGTTTAACCTGAATTTTATTCATACGAATAGATATTACCAGTGCATTGTTTTGGGGTTTTTAGATACCTTCTGCTTCCTCGTCATTGAAAGACAAGGTCCCTTCAGGAACATAGACTCGAGTTCGCTTTTCCCTGGTGATCGACACCTTGGTGCGCTTAAACACGGGTTCCTGCAGAATATCGACCCCACCAATGATCATGTGAATCACGTGTTGTGGTTCTTCTTGTTTGTTCTTCCTGTTTGCATCCTTGTTTCTGAAGTGATTCTTGGCTCGGTCGCTCAAGAATTCTCGAAGGTGGCCCTTGTTGAACAAGCGGGCTACCTACTCCCTTAATTGTACGCAGTATTCCGTTATGTGACCATGGGTACCATGGTATTTGCATATCTTATTTGGGTTTCTCTGGGCTGGATCGGTCGTCGAGGCCATCTAGTATCTTTGATTCGCCCAATGGCCGATATAATAGCTGATGCATCGTCGCTAAAGTTGTATTGTGATAGTCGTGGTGCTTCTGTGGGGTCGACATGTTTATCAAAACCATTCTTACTCATGAGCCCTCAGGAACTCTATCCTCGATCGTCCCGTCGATTACTTTGAACGGGATTGTGTATAGGGCCGCCGCTCCTACGATCTTCGCCATATCGTTGATAATGATCTCTATTCGATCGAGGTTCTTTGTCAATGTCCCTTTGAATTCTACCGACGGGCCTGTTTGGATAGACGAAACCGGAAGGAGTTCTTAACTGATCATCCTCGACCCTGATTTTTTACTGGTACTGATTATGCACATCGGCCCAGGTCACAGCTGGATACTCAATTAAATTCTGCTTTAGCTGCCTTGAGGATACCGAACTTCGTGCATTCAAACCTTGAGTAAAAGCTTGGACAACCCAGTCATATGCGACCGGGGGTAGGTCCACGCGTTCCAGCTGGAACCGATATACAAATTCCCTTAACATTTCGTTGTCCTTTTGTTTCACTTTGAAGAGGTCTGACTTCCTAGTCGCGACCTTTATTGCTCCGGCGTATGATTTTGGACAAAGGAATTTGCAAGCATGTTGAAGGAATCAATGCAATTGGGCGGCAAATTATTGTACCATATCATCTCCCCCTTCGATAAAGTTTTTCCAAACTTCTTCAGTAGAACGGACTCAATCTCGTCATCCTCTAAGTCATTCCCCTTTATCGCGCATGTATAGGAAATGACATGCTCATTAGGGTCGGTGGTCCCAAGGAATTTCTGGCATGCAAAATTTCTTTGGGATGGGCCACACTTTGGGGGAAAGGCTTCTACACGAACTTCTTCGAATCCAAATCCTTCAGAATCGATGGTGCCCCTGGTATTTGGTCAACTCGGGAGTTGTATGTTTCTACCTTTTTTTCATTATCCTCGATCTTCTTTTCCCCTGATTCGATTCGCTTTGTGAGATCCTCGAGTATTTTCATGATGGTGGGGCCAGTCCCCGATTCATTAGCGTTCAAATACTGGTTCGGCCCTGTAAACAACTTCAAGTGAGGGCTTGGGCTCAGCTCTATTAGGAGCCCGGTTCTGGTTTGAAGTTGCGCTATGGCAGCTTGTTGAGCTTGCAGCATTTCTAATATGAATCGAAGGCTAACTCCATCGTCTTCACCGCCCTGTGCATCTTGACCAGTTGGTCGAGCTTCTCTGCGGAGGCTGTTTTCGGGGTCGACGCCCAAATTGGCATTTAGAGCGACATGTGAGCTAACATCGACGAGGTCTGTGGCTGCTACTCCCTCGACACCAACCTGAGGTACCTCGATCCCTGGGGCGGCTACATTGTCGTTTTCCCCATGAAAACCGAGGCTGTGATCAGTGTGTGTGGGTACTTCTTGTGAGTTCGACATGTTGATCCTGAAATAAAAAATACTTACGAGAACAAGCGTAAAGCAGTGTATGTTATCGGAATTAGTATTAAGAAATCATTATTATCTTTAGCTCCACGGTAGACGCCAAACTATTTACCTTTAAAATCGGATAACAATTAAACTTATAAGTAGTTTTAAGAAAACGTGATTTCACCTAATACCAATTGATAAATATGATGATTAACAATGGAAATTGACAGTAAAATAAAGCAAACCAGTAATGAAATGCAAAGCAGCCCTCGAGCTAGAACGCCCTCGAACTGACCGATAACAAAGTTTTGAGTATGAAGTAAACTGATGAACAAGAGAATAAGAGAAGAGTATATTGTATTGCTCTGATAATGAAAAAGTTAGATGGTTTACAAATAATTGAAACCCCCTATATATAGTAGAGGAATTCTACTTATGGTACAATTCTAATTACAGAAGAAAATCTCATGATTAGCTAAATAACCGTCCTTGATTTGATTCGTTCCGAGATTTCTGCCATGATCCTCGACCATTCACGGATATCTCGCCTTTCTGCTATTATACTATCTTCGGTCTTGCTCGATGTCTATCC
The DNA here is from genome assembly GCA_005239505.1 of Nicotiana paniculata. NCBI lineage: Eukaryota > Viridiplantae > Streptophyta > Magnoliopsida > Solanales > Solanaceae > Nicotiana > Nicotiana paniculata. The sequence continues at coordinate 8,300 of ML355296.1, forward strand.
CGTTTGGTCTCGATCACTATTAGTCTCGATCTCGACAGGTACCTCGAATCCCAAACTTGGTACCTTATCCTCATGCCTCGAACTGATTTATTATGGAGCCAATCCTCGTCCATCCCTCTGGTCTCGGTTAATCAGTAAAACCGGGTGAGCCCGATTTTAACCGTATACAAATTTGTATTATACGTTAGAGCATCTGTAATAGTTGTAATTTAGAGAAACTTATGTCTATATCCATAAATCAAATTATATCTTGATAGGTACAGGCAGAGCTGGCATAATTGCTGAAAACTAACGAGATTTGGATGTCAGCCTCCAGATCACAAACTGTTATTTCTGTATAATTGTCAAAACTCATTTTCTAAAAAAAACGTTGTTTGGTTCTCTTTTTTGTACAAAAGAGAGTTGAAACAAAAAAGTGCTAATTTAGAATCTTTTTACGACCTTGCATCAGAAAAGGGTTTTATGATTAATGTGTTTCTGTTTTGAAATTCCAGCAAAGCTTTTGCTACTTGAGATAGCATATTGGACATTAATTAAGTATTGGCATATTTTAGCTAGCTGTCAGAATGGTTGAGGTCTATTTAATGGAGTATTTGCTCATTTTTGAAGGTTGATCTAAGGCACCTAAATAAAACCGCAATACAAATCAAAAAGGACAACAATGTTGAAGAAATAATTAATTAAATAAAGTTTTACTCTTTCTAACGGCTTAAGTTTTTAGATGAGATAATCACACACTTCATCGTAAAATTAGAACATGTAAAATTCGTAGGTTCAACTTAAAGCTATCTGTTATTAAAAAGAATTTCATGTGCTTGATCAAAATTAATGATGTGTTAAACACATAAATAAGTAAATAAAAGTGAAACATGAAAAAGCTAAATCTCTACAAATATAGCTGCTCTATGAGCTAACACTTTTATAGTGTTACATACTTGCGCACCTTGTATACGGTTAAAATCGAGTATGTCTAATTTTATAGGCTCGAGAGATTGCCTCGAGAATAAGTTCATAATATATCGAGCTTGAACTCGAAGACATGGAGATCGAAGTACTTGCTGGGAATCGAGATCAAGCATGATCGACATCGAATAACGGAATAGCGAGATATCGGTAATAGACCATAGATTTCGGCGGAAATCTCGGAAGTAATTGAATTACTAACGGTTATTGATGTCAATTATGGATTTTATTTTGAAATTAGAGTTGTACCTTATTTAGGATTCCTCTACTATATAAAGAGGAACCTCATTCATTTGTAAGGGATATACATTCACTGAGAAATAATAATACACTGCTCTTTGCTTGCTTACATTTTACTACTGCTCTTACTGTTCTTAATACCTGATCCCGAGCCTATTCCTAATCGAGGTCGACATATTGCTGAAATACTGGTTTGATTGATTTTTACCGTTCAATTCATTTATTTAATTCGTCATTTATCAATTGGTATTGAATCAGATCACATATCCCTAAAACCATAATACAAATTTAATTGTTACTCGTATTTCGAGGTAAACAGTTTGGCGCACACTGTGAGGCTAAGGATAATAGTGATTATTCAGTTCTAATTCTGGTAAAACACACTATTTTACACTTGTTCTTGTCAAGAAATTTTTTTTCCAGGTTGAATCATGTTAAACTCACAAAATACATCTACACACGGCGACAATGGCCTCGGACTCCATGGAGAAAACGAGAACGTAATTGCTCCAGGAATCGAGGTGCCGCAGGCTGACCTCGGAGGAGCACCGCCCGTCAACCTGGTTGATGTCAGTTCACATGTTGCTTTGAATGCGGATTTAGGCACGAATCTCGAAGGAAGTGTACGCAGGGAGGGTAGAACTGATAGTCGAGGCACACAGGGCATAGGATACGAATGAGTCAGTCTCCAAGTAATATTCGAAATGCTTCAAGCTTAACAAACCGCCATCGCTCAGTTGCAAAATCAGCACAGAGCACCAAATAGGGTCGACCAAGAGGTTACTCGCCGTACCGAGCCGGTACCTGAAAGATCGGGTGATAACACCTCGACAACCGATCCTGCTATAATGAGGATGCTCAAGGAGCTTACTAAGAAAATCGAATCAGGAGAGAAGAAAATCGAGGCCAACAATAAGATGGTGAAAATTTAGAACTCCCGAGTTGACCAGATACCGGGGGCACCGCCGATCTTAAAAGGAATGGATTCAATGAAGTTTGTGCAAAAAACATTCCCTCCGAGTGCGCTTGGAAGCCCATCCCAAAGAAGTTTCGTATGCCTGACATACCTAAATACAACGGGACCTCAGACCCCAATGAGAACGTTACTTTTTACACGTGCGCCATTAAGGGTAATGATTTGGAGGATGACCAAATCGAGTCTGTATTGCTGAAGAAGTTCGGAGAGACCATGTCAAAGAGAGCCATGATTTGGTATCACAACTTGCGACCGAATTCCATCGATTCATTTTCCATGTTTGCGGATTCATTCGTAAAAGCACACGCCGGGGCCATAAAGGTTGCAACGAGAAAATCAGACCTCTTCAAAGTGAAACAGAGGGATAACGAGATGCTAAGGGAGTTTGTATCTCGATTCCAAATGGAACGCATAGAGTTTCCACCAGTCACTGATGATTGGGATATTAAGGCTTTCACCCAAGGTTTGAATGAACGAAGTTCGATAACATCATGCCAGTTGAAAGAAAATTTGATCAAGTACCCAACTGTGACTTGGGCAGATATTCACAACCGATATCAGTCGAAGATGACCAATTGAGAGCCCCTTCAAGATCATTATATCCAAATCGGTCGACATGTAAAAATCAGAGGGATGTTGATAGAGAATCAAGGACGAATAAAGATCGGTACCAGCCATATATAGCAGATCAAAGGAATAACGGTCCGCGACACAATTCCGCCCGGAACGATCGAAAAAGTGACCGAGGGAAAAACTCTCGGGGATTTATGAGTAAAACTGGCTTCGACAAATATGCAGATCCCACAGAAGCATCTCGACTATCAGAGTACAATTTCAGCGTCGATACATCGATGATTGTATTGGCTATCGGAAGGATCAAAGATGCTAGGTGACCCAGACCGATACAAACTGATACTTCTCAAAGGAACCCAAATCTAATGTGTAAGTATAATGGTACACATGGCCATAGAACCGAAGACTGCAGGCAACTGAGGGAGGAGGTAGCTTGACTATTCATCGAAGGCCATCTTCGAGATTCCACAGTGATCGAGCTAAAAATCACTTCAGAGAAAGAGATACCAACAGAAAGAGCGAACAAGAAGAACCTCAACATGTTATTCACATGATCGTTGGTGGGGTCGACACAACACAAGGACCTATATTCAAACGCACTAAGGTGTCTATCACCAGAGAGAAATGGACTCGAGACTATGTTCCCGAAGGCACTTTATCATTCAATGACAAAGAAGCGGAAGGCATTTCCTAGGCGCACAATGACGCCCTGATAATTTCTATTTTGTTAAATAAAATTCAAGTCAAACGTGTTCTAGTGGATCTAGGTAGCTCAACAAACATCATCAGATTGAGGTTCGTAGAGCATCTCGGCCTGCAGGACCAAATTGTACCCGCATCTCGAGTCCTAAACGGCTTCACCATGGCTAGTGAAACAACGAAGAGGGAGATAATCCTACCATAAACGTGGCCGAAACCATCCAAGATACAAAATTCCATGTCATAGAAGGCACATGAGATATAATGCACTACTCGGTAGGCCTTGGATCTACAACATGAAGGCGGTACCATCGACCCTTCACCAAATGATGAAGTTCCCATTGACGGATGGTGTGAAAATGGTTTACGGGGAACAACACGCTACAAAGGAAATGTTTGCGGTCGATGAGGTGACGCCAATATCAACACATTCGAATTAAAAAAAATCGAGCACCAAAGCTAAGCAGATGGCCAAATAGCAATCACAGTTCCCAGCCTCGACCGAATCGGAGAAACAGGTAGTGGAAGAAGAAGAAGAGGATTTTCTAACTCCTTAAACTTTTTTTGTTCCCGAAGAATCAGATGCAACCAAGTCAACGGTCGAAGAGCTGGAACAGGTGATACTAATCGAGTATCTTCCAAACGAAAGGTATACCTGAGAACGGGGTTAATCCCCGAACTTAGGAAAATACTCATTCAATTTATTATTGATAACATGGACTGCTTTGCATGGTCCCATTTATACATGACAGGAATCCTGCGGGAGATAACAACGCATCGACTGAGCTTGGATCCCAAGTTCATACCGATAAAACAAAAGAGAATGCCCCAGTCCGAGGTAAAGCATGCCTTCATAAAGGACGAGGTAACCAAACTTCTCAAAATAGGGTCCATTCGGGAGGTAAAGTATCCCGAATGGTTAGCTAATGCAGTCGTTGTCCCCAAAAAGGGGAAAAAATATAGAATGTGTGTAGACTATAAGGACTTGAACAAAGCATGTCCGAAAGACTCTTTTCCATTGCCTAACATCGATCCATGATCGATGCCACGGCCGACCACGAGATCTAATTTTCTCGATGCCTGTTCTGGGTACAATCAGATCCAAATGGACCCAGAAGACCAATAAAAAACTCATTTTATCAGTAAGTATGGGAACTATTGTTATAATGTAATGCCCTTCGGGCAAAAGAATGCAGGAGCTACATATCAACGCCTTGTTAACAAAATGTTCGAAGAACATATAGGTAAATCAATGGAATTTTACATTGTCGACATGTTAGTTAAGTCCCTGTGCAGAGGACCATTTGGCTCATTTGCAGGAGACATCAGAAATCCTAAGGAAGTACAACATGAAGCTCAACCCCGAGAAATTTGCTTTCGGGCTCGGTTTGGGAAAATTCCTCGGCTACATGGTGTCAAATCAAGGAGTCAAAATCAACCCCAATAAGATTAAGGCCATCGAGGACATCACCGTCGTAGACAGTGTAAAAGCTGTACAGAGGCTAATCGGACAGATAGCTGCCTTAGGTCAATTTATCTCGAGGTCATCAGATCGGAGCCACATGTTTTTCTCCTTACTCAAAAAGAAAAATGATATCACATGGACCCCGGATTGTCAACAGGAATTGGAGGAATTGAAGCGATACTTATCGAGCCCACCTCTGCTTCACACTCCGAAGGTAGATGAGAAGCTCTACTTATGCTTGGCGGTGTCCGAGATAACTGTAAGTGGTGTCCTAGTTCGGGATGAGTACGCAGTTTCCTGTTTATTACGTAAGTCGAACCATAGGAGATGTTGAAACTAGGTATCCACACTTAGAGAAATTGGCACTTGCACTAATAAGTACATCTAGAAAATTAAAGCCATATTTCCAATGTCACCCCATATGTGTGACAACCACTTACCCACTCTGTAATGTTTTGCACAAGCCCGAATTATCGGGCTGATTGGCCAAATGAGTCGTCGAACTCAGTGGGTACAATATCGGATATCAACCCCGAACAACCATCAAGTCTCAAATTTTGGCAGACTTTGTGGACGATTTTTTGCCAACCCTCGTACCTGAAGTGGAAAAGGAGCTTCTACTAAAATCGGGTACGTCATCTAGGGTATGGACCCTCTTCACGGACGGTGCCTCGAATGTGAAAGGGTCCGGGCTCGGTATTGTTTTAAAACTGCCCACGGGTAGTATTATTAGACAATCCATTAAAACTTCCAAATTGACTAACAACGAGGCCGAGTACGAGTCCATGATTACAGGTCTCGATCTAGCTAAAATCTTGGGAGCGAAATTCATTGGAGCTAAATGCGACTCTCTACTAGTAGTGAACCAGGTAAACGGAACCTTCGAAGTTTGAGAGGATATGATGCAAAGGTACTTAGACAAATTGCAGGTAACCTTGCACCATTTTAAAAAGTGGACTCTACACATGTACCTCGAGAAAAAAACACCAAGGCTGATGCATTTGGAAATTTTGGATCATCAATCGAAGAAAATGAGATCAACTCGGGGACTGTCGTCCAGCTCTCGAGGTCTGTGATAGAAGAAAGACATGCGGAAATAAATTCTACGAGCTTAACCTGGGACTGGAGAAATAAATACATCGAGTACTTGAAGAACGGAAAGCTTCTATCGGATCCCAAATAATCGAGGGCCTTACGGACTAAAGCCGCTCGTTTCACATTAGACGAAGATGAGACATTATACAGAAGGACGTTTGATGGTCCATTGGCAGTATGCTTGGGACCGGGGAGATACTGACTATGTTCTGCGAGAAATCCAAGAAGGCACTTGTGAGAACCATTCTGGCGCCGAGTCACTAGTTCGAAAGATCATCAGAGCAGGATATTACTAGGATATCATGGAAAAAACTCTAAGGAGTTCGTTTGAAGATGCGATATATGTCAAAGGTTTGCACCGATGATCCACCAGCCCAGCGAACAACTTCACTCGGTCTTATCCCAATGGCCATTCATGAAATGGGGAAAGGATATCGTCGTCCCTTTCCATCGGCCCCAAGTAAAGCTAAGTGCATTTTATTTATGACTGACTATTTATCTAAATGGGATGAAGCACATTCCTTCGAAAAGGTTAGGGAAAAAGAAGTGATGGATTTCATATGGGACCACATAGCATGTCGATTCGGGATACCTGCAGAAATAGTATGTGACAATGACAAACAGTTCATAAGTAACAAGATAACGAAATTCCTCGAAGATCATAAAATAAAGAGGATACTATCAACACCGTATCACCCTAGTGGGAACGAACATGCCGAGTCAACGAACAAGACTATAATCCAAAACTTGAAGAAAAGGCTAAACGAAGCTAAAGGGAAGTGGAGGGAAATATTTCCCGAGGTCCTATGGGCATATCAGACGACATCGAAGTTCAGTACAGGAGAAAATCCGTTTTCTTTAGTGTATGGTTCCGAAGCCTTGATATCGATCGAAGTCGGAGATCCCAGCACCAAGTTTTGACACGCAACAGAAGAATTAAATCGCGAGGCCATAAATACTAGCCTCGAGTTGTTAAATGAAAAACAAGAAGTTGCCGTTCGAATAGTTGCACAAAAGCAACAAATCAAAAGGTACTACAACAGGAGAACCAACCTTCGCCACTTCAGAGTCGGGGACTTAGTCGTAAAAAAAGTCACCATCAACACTCGAGATCCTAATGAAGGGAAACTAGACCCTAATTGGGAAGGACCCTACCAAATCCTCGACATAGTTGGGAAAGGATCTTACAAACTAGGAACGATGAGCGGCGAAGCACTGCCGAATAACTGGAACATATCAGTTCTTAAGCGATACTATTGCTAAGGTATGGCATTCTCTTTTCTTTCGTTTATATACATATTTGGAACTAACTCTTTGCAGGAGTCCGACCAAAGATATCGAGACCTCAGGTTTTAAAGTACGCATTGCACTCTTTTTCCCTTAGATCGGTTTTGATCCCAAATAGGTTTTTCCAGCAAGGTTTTTAATGAGGCAACAATTATGTACTACCTGAGGATAATTCAACAGTATCCAAGGCTTCTTTGCAATCAACCTCGAATACTAGGGGGCATCACCCTCGAATGTTATGTGTTCGAGAAATGTACCTCGTGTCAATATGCCTCGATAGGGAAAATTTTGTAGTGGGCCAAATGGTCGAATGAACCGTGTCCATATATATTAGCCGAGTTCCGACAACAAAAAATGTGCAAATGTATAAATTATTCAAAGAAGCATTCTCTCTTTATCGAAAATCTCGTGTCTCGAAGCAAATTCTCTATTATACAAATCGCATACTTATGAAAAATGGCTTAAGAGCCAAGTAAAAATGTACTTTGAACACTCGGGGACTTCGTACTCGAGTTATCTAAATCCAAAGTCACAAGACCTTAAAGTGGCACCCCTCGATATATAGGCCAAGGCTATCATACTCGGGGATTAATATTTCGAACAAGTTCAAAATGTTATCAGGAAATAAGTCCAAGAGACGTACCCGAAGGCTACGGCCACATTAAAGGCTACATCCGTATTAAAGGCTACAACTAAAATAACGCGGCTCGAAGACGTCTGAATTCCGCAATAAACAAATGGCCTTCAAATAATTTGAAAAATCGGTTAAAAAGGCTATCCTCAACAAAGCAATTGAAAAAGGGCTTTGATAAAATCAACCCTCGAATAACTAAAAGGCTTCACTAGTATCAGCCTTCGAAAAACCTCAAGGGGTATCAAACTATCTTAACACAAACATGTTGACACATAAAAAGAAAAATGGGATTGCGATCATCGGACCCTCAAAAAACCCAATGGGTATAAAAAACATATGCTAAGGCATTAAGAAATTTTCACTAAGTATTTTAAGCCGAAAAAGGGAAAATAATAGCCATTTTTTTAGGTCAAATCGGCCCAATCTAAAGAGCCTAAGGGCTAATACAATTTGAGTTCGAGACCATGTTCTCACTCAATTCGGACCCAAAGGTTCCACTATTCCGAGCTCAAATAAAGTCAATTATAGCTCAAGGATTCACTGAAAAACCCCAAGGGGTATATTGCTGTAAGCTTAAAACTTACCCATCATTTAATAAAAGCCTAACGGTTTACTTTATTCTAAGTTCAAAATTTATTCGAACTTGGTTATAAAGATAATACATCTATGGATTTGATCAAGCCACCCGAGATAAGGTCTCGAATGTATTTCCAAGCTCGGGGACTTACCCTCGTATAATCGAAAAACTTAAGGGTTTACTCTGGCTACGAGCTAAAGTTAGTAAAATTACAACAATGAAAATTTTCATATTTTCAATGAAGACAGAAAGCATATCTGGACTTGAAATCTATGAAGGCTTTCGAAGAGAAATATTTCAATTATATATCAAAAAGCATGTAAAAAATACCAATCAAGGCCTTACAAAAAGATAAAAGAAACTAAAATCTAACTACGATCGGGGCCAGCTTCCTCGGGATTGACTTCTTCTCGAGCAGCTTATCCGGGAGAAACTTCTTCTTCAGGCCCCCCATTGGACCCACCTCGGCTGCCCTCTTCATAATCATCCTCACCATCAGAAGAGGCAAGCTGCCTGGTTTTGGTTTCATGCTCTTTGGCCCGGGAAATTTCCTCGAAAAGTTCAAAACCTCGAGCATGAATTTCCTTAAGGGTTTCCCTTCGGGATTGGCACTTTGCCAAATCATTGCTCCACTGCTCCTGGTCGGAAGCCTCCCTTAGCTGTATTTGAACAACCTCAGCATCAGCCCGGTACATGGCAATGGGTTTGTCTTCCATGACCTTGGTCTTCTCAATCTTCGCCTTGGCCTCAACAAGACCGGCTTCAAGTTCCTCGACCCTCTTGGCTTGGGCCGAGATTTTCTCTTTAAATCTTCAAAGTTGGGCGTCAAATGAGAATAGTTTAGCCAAGGCTGCCTCCTTTTCCGCAGCTAAGCAGTCCATGCTCCCTTTCCAACGATCATAATTGGCCTTGACCTGATCGACATCTACCCGGAGCAGCTCGATCCTTTCCACCTTCTGCCGCAACTGAGATAGCAAAGTATTAGCTTCCACAGTTGAGTTGATTCCATACTTTATCAGAAGGATGGTTACCTGCTTATCTAATTCGGCCTCTTCTTCACGAGCCTTGGCCAGGTCCGCTTGAAGGTTCTTCATTACCTCGTCCTTTTGGCCACAAAGTATCTTGAGAGCCTTTCTCTCTTCCGAGACCTTCTGGAGTTCAGTCTCACACTGACTAAGGTCAGCTTAAAACTTAGCAGAGGCCTATACAAGGAAGAAAGAACAAGTTAGATTTATAGAGAAAAAGGCGAAAGAAAATAACCAACAGCAACTGGTACTTACCCGAGAAAAGAGATGTTGGGCTTCCTCCATAAGGATCGAAGCATCGCTAATGTCAGAGGCATCATCGACCCCAACAAAGCAATCCCGAAAAGGATCACCTACGCTGGAGCCTCCGCCAATCTCGGGAGTCTTCAACCCTCGGGCCTCCCTTATTGCCTCTTCGGAAAAGACCGACAGCGAAGGTAGTTGACCTGTTGTCATGGCCCAGAGCGAGTAGCTCGGGGTGCTCTGACCGATTTTTTGAGTTTCGGAACCTGCCCCGCTTGATGTAGAAGTTGTCTATCGAGAAACAATCTCAACCTCTAGAGACTCGGGATTCATGCTCGAATTTTTCTTCAAAGCCTCCTCAATACGAGGTTTAGTTGCAGCAGGCAGCAACTCGGAAGGTGTGGTGACTTCGACAGCCTTCTTGGGACGGACCATCAGCGCCGAAGTAACTTCTTCTTATTCTTCCTCATCTTTATCTGTCAGTTTTTGGACCGTGTCCGCTGAGAGAGATACCGTTTTTCTCCTCACCCTTCGAGGTTTGGGATTGGGAACCTCGGACTGCGAGACACTTTTTCTTTTCTTATCCTTTTCCAGCTTCGGAGACGGGGACTTGGCTTCTCTTCCTTCACTTGAAGGCCTTAGAATGGCATCCTTGGTCAAGCCTGCATGATGGGAAATTAGCAATGAACGAAGTATGAAGTTACTTCAGAATACATAAGGAGAGACCCTTACCATGGTTCTTGTCCTCCCACCTTCCCTTTGCCAAATCCTGCCGTGCTCGTTCGACGTGAGTAGAAGTAGAGGCTAGCTTTCGGACCTAATCTTCGATATTGGGCACTGTTTGAGGCATACAAGGAGCGGCTGCATATCGATGGGAAATATTAGGCAAAGTTAAAAGAAACAGAAAAATCGAGATATAAAGAATCACTTACGATTGAGGTTCCATTCCTCAGGGAACTACATCTTCTCCTTCAGTATTATATCACAGGTCCTCACCCGTATGAATTGTCTCATCCAACCTCGGTCCTTATCCTCGTCGATGCTCGAGAATAAGGCCTTTGTTGCCAGACATTGAAGCTTAATCAGCCCTTGATAGAGTCTAGGCCGGTACAACCGTATAAGGTGGTTCAGAGTGAACTACAATCCCCCGGCCTCATTGGAGAAAAGCGCAGCATGATTACTATAGGCCATAGTGAAGGGTGGATCTGACCAAGGGTAACTTTGTACCTTCTGTAGAAGTCGAGAATCACGGGGTCAACGGGAACTATTGTGAAGGGATAAGTGTAAACATTTAAGAACCCCTTCACATGTGTGGTGATGCTCTCTTCAGGGGAAGGGATGCGCACTACTACCTCAGAACCCCATTTGCATAAGAACCCCATTTGCAGTCTTTCTTCATGGCCTCGATGTGGCTCTTCATAATCGAACACATGTACATCGACACATGTTCCCATCGGCCCGATACTGATGAGGGGTTCTCGACTTTGAAGTCGGATTTTAGAACGCATGGGCCAGGGACATACTCATGGGGGGAGGTTTTACCGGCGTTTTATCACCGGCCGACCGGGAAGAGGAAGATGAAGCTTTTTCTTACTGCGGCATAGTCTTGGAGGTTTTTGCCATTTGTGTAAGCGAAGAAAGTCGAAGATAGGTATAAAATTAGTGGCTCCGGTGAGAACAACATCAGCATAATAGGCAGTGATAAAAGGAAGATGAGAAGGGTTAGAAAGCTGAGAGTTTTAATAAAAGCAAAAGTAAAGTTTGATCCAATATAGGAAGTGATGTTTATAGGCTTGTGGCAACGGTTTGGTGGAACTAGTAGTCCACCGCTGACTGACATGCATTGGTGATTTGGGAAACCAAACCGACGGGACGTTTTTGTCACATCCATCACTTACGTCACGAGGACGACGTTACAATCGAGGTATCGGGGAATCGACGCTCAGATCGTTTTTTATCATTTTATTCTAAGAAACGCGGGGACTATCTGTATACGGTTAAAACCGACTATATCTGATTTTATAGGCTCGAGAGATTGCCTCGACAATAAGTTCATAATGTATCGAGCTTGAGTTCGAAGACACGGGGATCAAAGTACTCGTTGGGAATCGATACCAAGCATGATCGACGTGGAATAGAGGAATAGCGAGATATCGATAATCGACCATAGATCTCGGCGGAAATCTCGGAAGTAATTGAATTATTAACGGTTATTGATATCAATCATGGATTTTATTTTCGAAATTAGACTTATACCTTATTTAGGACTCCTCTACTGTATAAAGAGGAACCACATTCATTTGTAAGAGATACATCCACTGAGAAATAATAATACGTTGCTCTTTGCTTGCTTACATTTTACTACTGTTCTTACTGTTCTTAACACCTGATCTCGAGCTTGTTCCTAATCGAGGTCGACATATTGCTGAAACAATAGTTTGATTTATTTTTATCTTTTAATTTTTTATTTAATTCGTCATTTATCAATTGGTATTGAATCAGAGCACGTATCCTTAAAACACAATACAAGTTTAATTGTTACTCGTATTTCGAGGTAAACACACCCCTACCTACAACAATTAATAGTGCTTTAAAAGAAAATGGTCCTCTAATTATTATTACTAGTTAGTTTTGCTGTAGTGCATTTGGTGGACAAGTAAATAGTTATACTGAAGATCAACTTGAACTGGTTCGTATCTTTATGGTTTCTACCAAACATTCGTGATTCTGGGCCATAATGCTTTCTCTCCAGTAGAAAATTAATACTCATAAGTAGCACATTGAAGACTTGTTTTTAATACTTCAGTAATTATCAACCATCTTTTTCCACGAAGTCAAAACGTGGATTCATTCAGAGAAAACATGCTAGAATTCCGGGAAAATACAATCTCTTTTCAACAATGTTTGGACAGCTTTGGAATTTTCTTTTGAGTTCTTTAGATATGAATTTTCTTTTTCATATAACATTTTCTAACAAAATTTGTGCTTGGATAAACGATTTTTAGTTGTAACAATTGTTCTTACCCAATTTTACTTTTAGGAATTTCAGAAATATCTCCGTTTGATTTCAGAAACTAGTGTTGTTTTATTTACCAAACAAACAAATTTTGCAATTTCAGGAAAGTTCTAAGTTGAGGGAACCTCTAGGCTCTAGCCTTTCTAAGCACCTGGCCTTGTTCCTAGTCTAGTGATATTCTCTTCAATTCTCATACTGGTAATAAATGTAAATGTTAGTTTGAGTGCGTTTACGGATTATAAAAGAACTTGGTTCTTTACCTTACTCTTTAAGCGTAAGCAAAATAAACACAATAATTTTTAGGTGAAAAATCATCCGGCTCAAAAGATATAAAAATCACGACCTACCACGTAGGATTTTAGCTTCAACTTCACTAAAACAATGAGCCAAATGTATCGATTATAAACCTTTAACTCAATACTTTCCGGTTCTTCTACTTCTACTATTTGACTTACAAGTTACTCTAACTTGCAAAATCAAACAATTACTCCAACTCACTGATTGTATATAACACTTTAATTACAACTCGATTTCCTAAAACACATTTACTAAATTGACTCAAGAAGAACACTAACACTAATAATCAACTTGAATATAGAAAATGTAGTTCTTCAGCTGATGTGCAAAGAGATGATCTCAACCGTCCAAAAAGATAGTATTTAACCTCCCTGGACTCTGAGATCTTTTAGGAGTCCTATGTGTAGTCAACTTCTCATTTGATAGGACTCCAACTACTCCAAGGACTCCACAATTTTTGGGACTCTTGTCTATCACTTATGTAAGCATATCTTTTTGGAAAACAACCCTTATCATGTTTAGCAGTCCTCTTCCAATGAACTCGAACTTGAATTACTTAGTGATAAAGTTTCTGCCCTGTAAGAACGTGCAATCATTAACCTTAAAGACCTAGTTCTTAGAGCAGTTAAGTAGATACGTTGAAGACTTGGTTCTTAGAGCATTTCATCTGAACAAACTTTGTTAGTCATCAAAACCTCAATACTCAATAAATTTTTCCTTGTTGATGATGACAAACTTTGTGCAGATAAAACCAGGTAATCACCTTACATCACAACCACACGATGATCCAAAGCAAGTACAACAGGTATAAAACAAGCACACAACCAGGCTAGGCTACATCAACATTAAACACCCCCAACTCTATCTTCCCCCTTTTGGAATCATCAAAAAAATAAATTATTGGATAGACTACGCATAATTAATGCAAGATTCATGGCCATTTAGGCTATAATATAAGCTCAAGAATTATCAAGGCAAGTAAACTAAGCTGATGAGACAACCATGTGCGAAGCATTAAAATAACATAAGAGAATTCATTTAGTATTTCCAAATTTAACCCAGTGCCTTGGCTAAAAATGTTAGAGTAAAATAAACTAAACATCCTGCAACCTACTCAGAACTAGTAGAAAAAAAAACATAAATCACCACTGGGATTACAAAACAAGCAGAAGACATGGGGTGAAGGACCAGGTTCATGAGTGAGAGGAGGAGTGGGTCAAGGCTCTTACAAGAGTGGCAATATGTTGGGCATGAGCCTCTCTATCCCTTCTGAGCTCTTCCCTAAGCTACCTGGTCTCTTTTATCAACTCATCATTGTCTTCCCTAAGCTTAGCATTCTCCTCAAAAGCCAGCTCCAAGCTTTTAGAGAGCTCAGCTTCTCTGCTGCTACCAGGTAAAATAGCAGAACCGTTGTTCCTCTAGCCTTGATCTCCTCATATCCACACTGCTTGAGTGTAAATGTAACAACCCAGCTCGCTAGTGATATTGTCCGGTCTAGGTCTAGGCCCTTACGGGTTTAAATAGCGTTGCTACGGTCTTATGCTTGTTAACTTATATACCCATCCCTTTTGTGTTTTGTCAATGTGGGACTCTGTCTAAAGTCTGGGGGTGTTACAATACCAACATCCATAACATCATCATAAACTTAAGCTCAAGCAAGGCAATACTGAGCTTGTTAAACAACCCAGTTAGCATGAAGCCATAAGGCATATCATGCTTGGGATTGGAAGTTTCTGCGGCCCTTGAAATGTGATGAATCATCAGGCTAGGAAGATTTATGGATCTCCAGAGTCCATCAGTTCCATCATAGCCATGTCAAGTAGGGTGGCTTCATGTAATGACTCGGCCGGTTGTTTTGAGTATTGTAGTCTCGTTCCCCCACTTATTGCATATTCTATATTCATTTATTGTTATGTGATTTGTTGGGGTGGTTGATTTGGTTTCGGAGATATCTCAGAATGAATTGGGACACTTAGTCCCAAGGTTGGAAGCTTAAGTTGAAAGAGTTGACCAGATGTTTAATTGTGAGTAAATGACACCAGAATAGAGTTTTGATAGTTTCAATAGCTTCGTATAGTGATTTTGGAGTTAGGAGTATGTCTGGATATTGATTTGGAGGTCCATAGCTCGTTTTGGCTTGAATTGACGAAAGTTAGAAAGTTGAAAGTTTGGAAAGTTGAGAAGTTTGACCGAGAATTGACTTTGTTGTACCAGGCTTGAAATTTAGTCTTGGGAGTTAGAATAGGTCCGTTCTGTCAACTATGACTTGTGTGCAAAAATTGAGGTTAATCAGAATTGGTTTGGTGTGTTTCAGCATTGGTTTTAGAAGTTGGAAGTTCAATAGTTCATTAGGCTTGAATTGGGGCATGATTTGTGTTTTTGATAATGTTTGATGTGATTTGATGCTTCGACTAAGCTCGTGTCATATTTTAGGACCTTTTGGTATGTTTGGATGGGGTCCCGGGTGCCTCAGGTATGATTCAGATCATGTTTGGCTCATTTTAGATTTGTTGGACTACTGTAATTGCTGTATATGGTTTGCTTATACGCATCCACGAGGGAGGGCTCGTGATTGCGAAGAGTATTTGGGAGACTGGTGAAAATCTTTCTTGGGACGCTTTCACTAAGGTTCTGGGAGTTGTGCATTGCGAACGCGTGTAGAAGGTCGCGTTCGCGCAGAAATGAGGTCTGACTCTAAGTGGCATGTGTTTGTTCATCGCGATTGCGAGGGGTGGAACGAGATCGCGAAGCTTCAAGGAAATTGTTCATCACGTTCGCGATTGGAATGTCACGTTCGTGTAAGAGAATTTGGCAGTTGAGTATTTTTGTGCCTCGTGAACGCGAGGCAATTTCCGCATTGGCGAAAAAGAGAAACTGAGTAGACTATTTAAAATCCCAAATAATGGGTTAGAGTATTATTTCATATTTTTGACTTTTGGGGCTCGAATAGGGACGATTTTTGTGGGGGATTTCACTACAAATCAAGAGGTAAGGAACTTTTTGTCACGACCCAAACTGATGGGCCGCGACGGACACCCGATACCTTACTCAACCAAGTACCAACATAATGTATATTTTCGTATCATGCTATCACAGGTAAATGAGATGGAAATGCTGTCGTGGCATAATTACAATAAAACATGTAATACCAACTGATACATAAGACATATGGTCCTATAAGACCAAAATGATCACTTCGTTTACTGAACATAGGCCGACAAGGCCAGATAATATTTTATGACATGAAATATGTCAACAAGCCTCTAAGAGTACATAAACCTCATAAGGCCGGGACAGGGCCCCAACTTACCAATCAATACGTGTCCAATGCATACTGACAGAATAGGCAACTCCGGAGCAAATGGAGCGCACCAACGCCTTCTGCTGAGCTGATAGTTTACTTGGAGGAATCTCAACCTGTCTATCAGGATCTGCGGGCATGAAACGCATAGTCCCCAGGCAAAGGGACGTCAGTACAAATAATGTACCGAGTATTTAAGGAATGAAAATCAGTTAATAATAGACATGAGAGAAACATGGAGTAAAGGACTCAACTTGTAAGTCCAAATAACTCTGTGAATCATTAATATTTACAATGTCATGCATATGCGTATAAATGTCATACCATGGTTAGGTATATACGTTTATAACCTCATCTATCCTCTAAGGGCATCCCATCATATCATCTCGACCACTGGCAGCAAGTCATAAACGTATACCAGTTGATCAGGTGGTGGTGAGTATATTACGCCGTAACCTTTTCCCATATCCCATATACATATATATATATACATACATATATACACGTATATAACTCCATCTGGCCATGGGTCAATGTGCATGTATAAATGAATGCAATGCTTGAGAAGTACGTCAACAAAAACATTATGCCTCTGATTAATATCATGAAATAAAATTTATCAACTTACGTATTTTCTGAGACCCATGAACAGATGATAGAACAATAGGACACATGGGGAATCAAGAACATATGCATTTCTCGTATTTCTATGAATAGAGTCATTTATGAAAGTTTTGCATTTGTTTGTTTCGTTTGTATCATATGGATCTTGACAAAAGGAAAGAAGGGATAGCCTTAACATACCTGAGCCAATTCTCTTGAAAATCCCTCTAATACACATCAATTGCGACAAAATAGGTAACGACGAAGTAGAGAAAGATCCGTATGATATTCTTGAGAAAGATTATACCATGTTCTCTTAGAATTACATTTCCCGTTGCTATTATGCGATAATTTCATGTGAATTTCTTGCTGAAGCTTCACCTGTCACATAATAGTCATAATCCTTTTCATTTTGTGAATTTAGAGAGGGATTCTTAATCACATCTTTCAACCAAAAATAAGATAAGGTGTATATGGATTTAAATAGTACCACCACCTCCTTAAGCATAAGGATAGTTGGCAATTTTCTGCCATATCTTCATAATGCCACGTGGATTGTCCCCCCCCCACCCACAATAATTATCTAATCTCACATAAATAATTATCCACACAATTCAATTTACAAGTTAATCTCCCACTTAAAAATCCATAATTACCCAATTATCCACGTAATTAAGAATTATTCAAATTATTTAAAATACTAGTCTCTTTTAAGACAATTTATATACCTTATTATCATGGTCATGTGGTACCTTGTATGGTACAATTTCATAAATACTAGGTATTATAGCTTAGACCGTATTTTATCTCAAAATGTCAAACTTCGACGAAATTTATTTTCCTTTTTTCTCTCACCCTCTCACCTTCACGAATTTACTTATCACTTGTTTGAAATAATACAATAATTATAATCTCAAAGTAATCTCATTCCCAAACTTACGTCGATTAACTTATGATGAAACTTTAACGTACGAAAATGCAGAATGTCACATCTCATTTCCGGGCTTTCATCAATTTACTTATGGTGTACTTTCACGTACAAAAATATGGGGCGTAACATCATCCCCCCCCTTGGAACGTTCGTCCTCGAATGTTGACTGATGCATTTATCATTATCATAACCTATAGCTCTTGCGAATACTTTAGTACTCTCCTTTCCATCTAGGCAACTGATCTGTGGAATAAATCCAAAGGCCAGGGTATCCCCCCCTTCAGGGCATATTTCTCATTCCATGACTTGTGGTTGGAATCTTTCCAATCTCGTAACTGTTGCTACCTTGTATCATGCAGCATGTACGACTCTGACCTTGTAAGTGCGCCTATGCGACTCTTCTCCCCTTTTTCCTCCAGTTTTTAGCCAATCTCTGGGCCTTACTTTGTAAACATATACAGATCTTGACAAGATGTCCCTAGGCATCTATAGGTATACTGTAGTTCTTCGCTCGATATTTTGTTGAACTTATGAATATTGCTATACCTTATTTCATAGACCCGGTTATCCATCCGTATGACTTTAATGCATCAAGGTAGGTCATACTATACCATAACTCTTACTTTTATTTATCCTTACTGAGGCCTGCTACCAAGCTCCAGGTTACTTTCGTTGCTTATCCTATAGGTATAAATCTCAGTCCTTTAATGCTTTTTCATTACTATTAATCTTAAGAATGATGGCCTAATCACATCTCATACTTTGTAACTTTTATCCATCCACTGTTCATTCACCTCAATATTGATCTATAATCTACCACTGATAACTTGAAACCTCTTATGTAATCACTAGGGCTCACGTTGCATCGAGGAACATTTGAAGTGATTTTCCTGACCCACCTGGGACGATACTATACTTCTATAAACGTATTCCATAGCATCCCAATGTGGTTCACCTTACATGGGTATTTTAATCCTATACAATTCATGAAAGCCCCTTTCTTTTTTTCTTCAAATCCTTACTCAATCGAAAGCCCAAACGTCATCCTTTATCTATCACAATTAAACCATTATTCTACTACCAGAGCATCATTTCATCTCTTCTAAATGCTATTAGTCTTAGACTCCTTTGAGTTTATTCATGCTATACTGAACCTTATAAAACTTAGAGAAACCATTAGCTCTCTTGGTTTCATGGGCTTAATCCCGAGGACTTATCCATTCTCATCACCTTCTCACTTGCCCTTCCTTATCCTTACTCATGTATTCCTAAAACCTTGTCGCTCTACCATACTTTAGCTCGCGACCTACACACATTCATTTATACCGCTCGCAACCGTCCTTCAACTTGCTTGCACCATAGATTTACTTATGTTATTATGGAACATCAAGTGAGACATCACATCATCTAAAACTCTCTTTTACTCTTTTAACTAGACCTCTCGATAACTAGAAACCATAGGCTGGAAGATATGCCACTAATGACACCGTTATCATTCCTGGATACTGAATTCTAATGCTTCTAGCCTTCCATCTGAAGTATGGATTATTCACAACCTCCTGCGCCTGAGTATCACGTACGTTGTTCACCTTTACCTTACTTACATTAAAAATATCGCATCGTATCTTCTATCTCTTTCATAAGCCCTTCCATATATATATGATTCACATCCACAACTTGAAGCTTTATTATAATACTTGCACCTCTTGGGAGCCCCATACTGACTTCTTTTGAGGCTGGTACTCTTCTAATCGGCTTTCTCATAGAGCTGTTATAGAATATGGTTGTTGTACTATATTTCTTGTACCTATGATATTAAGAGTGATTTCGCTGTGTTATCAATCACGATTTCTATAATTTCTGGTCCAATAATCAGACTCCTAATTTACTTAGTTGATGTAACTCTTTAGCTTCCTCTTCCTTCTGATCAACCTTTATGTAGGCTTATGTTATCTTCCAATCTGTGGCTCCTGTTATTAGTTATTACTTTAGCTTTTCATGGACGCTATGAAATATCCATGATACAATCTTCTAAAAATCAATCCTTTGTCTATGCCCTAGGCTCAATTCTTTCTATTAACTTATACCAGAGTCTTTTACGGCTGTATGCATGCCAATATATATGCTGCATGGATAATACTCCGAAATCTTAAGTGCATACATATTGTAACTAACTCTGGATCATTGATCGAATAATTCTTTTCGTTCCATCTCAGCTTTCTTTAAATATAAGAAATTACTTTTCCTGGTCTTTCTGCCCCCTTGTTGCGTGCATACTTAGCTTATCTTAGTTCCCACGCATGCCAGAATTTTTTTGTGCAACTCGTATGATTTCGACCATTACTTTTGGTTTCACTTCCCGCTCATTAGCCACGATAGGTGCCAGACCACTTTCTTATGGAGTGCATACAATGTTGTAGTGAGATTGTTTTTACAAGACCATTTCTCCTTCAAGTTACTATGCTTAGGTTAAAGCATTCTTCGTTATTTCCCCAGCTAGTCTTTCATTGTAGTACTTAGGGAGGACCCTCTGACTTTTTTAAAGATGCGAGCTTATTAAATCGAATACTCGATGGAATTTTTTATGTCCTTCCTCGCCTATAATTATCCGTAGTTATTTACCTCCACAACCTTGTGCTGGTAGGGTTGCTTCTGAACTGATATTTGAATTGTCTTCCCAGTGGCACTCTGTTTTATTTCTGTAATACTCATACATTAACTTTAACTACCCCAAATCTTATCTGAATATTTCTCAATTATTACAATGTCATAACTTCGAGGCTGAATTCACTATATTGGGTTTTACTATGTTTATCTTGCACGATCTGCTGATTTGTCTGTAACCTCCTGTCTAGCCATGAGTAGGATCTTCCTAAATCAACTACTAACTACTCGTTGGCCCATTCTTATATCAGTATTTTGCATAATCTTTCTTGGGTTATTTCCTTTTTTCATATCTTACCTCTTGCACTTGCTCCTTATTTATTAATAACCCCGGGCAGGAACCTTGACTTCCTTTCCATGACGTCTTGCTTGCATAATGTTCTGGAATTATAACATATCTGTTGGATTTGAGTAAGTGCAATCTCATCCCCTTCTCATTTTTATCGCTTTCTTCCTTTACCATTCCATAGTTACTAGAATCACTTAATTCTGACTTAATTCCACATCACTCCATATTCCCCTCTTTTGGGGAGTACTAAGATTTAGTGCTACAACGATCTACCTATAGATGTTTTACCTCTTCATCTTTGGCATCTTTACACATCATCGATGACCCTTACTCGCCTTGCGGTAATCCCTCTTTTCCAAGGATAATAAATTTCCTTACTCACGAGGGTGACACTTAGTGTAACTGACACACATAGTTCCTTAAGATTAACTTTACTCACATTGCTTGCTTTAGGGAAGCGTCTTCCTGAATGACATTTAAAGGGTATTCTTCTGTCGTCCATTCTATTATCGCCGGAACACAATCTCTGAGCTTGTCATGATGCCGACTATTATCAAATCACTCAGTTCCTAATTCATGTTTAGTTTATCTTGTTCACCAGCCCTTACTGATTTCTATTACTCCAGGGTCTAACTTTTCCTTCGGGTAGTCGCGTTGGGGTCCGAATTTATTTATCGAAATGAGGATATGACTTTATGGCTTATACTCTTTTGATGCCTCAAGGCCTGTCACCTCCCATCTTTTCCTTTCCTTAACAATAGACTCTGTAATACTGTCATTTTTTTATCTACCGTTGTCATCCATGTATCACATCTTACTCATAATGCTTCATTAACTCTCTTTTTATTTCCATGCTAACATTTCTATCTATCACTTTATTCTGAAAACTTCAACAACAAATTCTTTTGCTTTTAGCTCCCCTTGATCCATCCACTGGCTCTTGGGGTTGCCTAACATTCTCCGTCTACTAGGGACAGGAGCCATACTAAGGTAATATTTATCCTTTCCAGGATTTGAGTGCCTATCTTTTGAATTTTATGAACATGCTAATTCACTTCTAGTTGTAATATTATAGAGTGCACCATCTGGGTGTCTCACAAGGAGAACTATAACCATGTTTGCTATCCTTCAGAAATGCCAGCTGACGCTAACAATCCATCCACCATTTTGGGTTACTCTGACCCCAGCTAGATCCTGATATCCTGTCCTTCTCTTAAACTATATCTGATAGCCCCCATAGGGCACAACCGAGATGGGTGTGGACATTTGTACATACCCCTGTTAGTGTTGAAGGTAACTCAAAATTCTTATATTTCTCTATCCGAATGGTAAATAATGGTAATCTTCACTAGCTAGGTACATCGTACCCTTCTTCAACTTGCTTTGTTTTCTTGTTGAAACTTTTATCTGCCTGTTGATTCTCTCGTTGCCTTTTACCATAAGGGTGGATAGATATTCATGCCTTAAATCTTCTTATGAAGAAGCTTACACGTCTTAGTACACACATAATCTGCTGAAGACCTTACATTTACCCATCATAAGAATGATGCAAAATCGAGTTCCTATAACTCAACTCTTCCACAGCTATATCTCTTATAAACTGTCTTCCTGGATGTAGGTATCATTTTATTATGACTAAAATAAAAATTAGGATTTTGAATTCTTACAACTAAGCTCTACCACACGATCTAGAGTTAGAAGAAAGAGTCACAATCCTAAATGCCCTGTATCCTCTTGCTTATAAGTGTGGTGCTTAACACATCCATAAAAAAGACTCTACTAGACACGACTTGTAGATTCCCTAGGACAGAATTGCTCTGATACCATTTTTGTCACGACCCAAATCGATGGGCCGCGACAGGCACCTGGTACCTTACTCAACCGAGTACCAACATAACATATCTTTTCGTATCATGCTATCATAGGTAAATGAGACGGAAAAACTGCCTTGGGTAGAATAAACCATGTAATACAACCTTATACATAAGACGTACGGTCCTATAAGACCAAAATGGTCACCCGTATACTGAACATAGGTCGACAAGGCCATATAATCTTTTACGTACATGACATATGTCTACAAGCCTCTAAGAGTAAATAAATGTCATAAGGCCATAACAGGGCCCCGACTTACCAATCAATATGTGTCCAATGCTTACTGACCCAATAGGCAACTTCGGAGCAAATGGAGTGCACCAACACCTTCTGCTGATCTGATAGCTTACTTTTAGGACTCTCAACCTGTCTATCGGGATATACGGGAATGAAATGCAACGTCCCCAGTCAAAGGGACGTCAGTACAAATAATGTACCGAGTATGTAAGGAATGAAAAATCAGTAAATAATAGATATTAGACAAACAAGGAGTAAAAGACTCAACATTTAAGTCTGAATAACTATGTGAATCATTAATATTTACAGTGTCATGCATATGCGTATAAATGTCATACCGATCTTAGGTATATGCGTTTATAACATCATCAAACCTCTGAGGGAATCCTATCATATCATCTCGGCCACTGTGGGAAAATCATCAACGTATACCAGCTGATCAGGTGGTGGTGCATATATAACGCCGTAACTTTTTCCCATATCCCATATATATATGCGCATATATAATGCTATCTGATCATGAGACAATGTTCATGTATAAATAAATGCAATGCATGAGAAGTATGTCAATAAAATCTCTCGGAACGTCATAAGACCATTATGCCTCTGATTAATATCATGAAATAAACTTTATTATCTTACGTATTTTCTGAGACCCATGAACAAATGATAGAACAATAGGACACATGGCGAATCAAGAACATAGGCATCTTGTATTTCTATGAATAGAGTCATTTATGAAAGTTGTGCATTTGGTCGTTTCATTTGTATCATATGGATCATGCCATAAGAAAAGAAGGGACTTAACATACCTGAGTTGACTTTCTTGACAATCCCACTAATACACGTCAATTGCGACAAAATACGTAACGACATATCGACGTACGGAAAAATCTGTATGATATTCTTGAGAAAGATTGTACTGTGTTCTCTTAGAATTTCATATCCCTTTGCTATTATGCGATAATTTAATGTGAATTTCTTGATGAAGCTTCACCCTTCACATAATAGTCATAAGCCTTTTGATTTTGTGAATTTAGAGAGGCATTCTTAATCACATCTTTCAACCAAAAATGAGATAAGGTGTATATGGATTTAAATAGTGCCACCACCTCATTAAGCATAATGATAGTTGGCAATATGCTGCCATATTTTCATATCCCATGTGGATTGATGCCTCGCCTCCCCCCCATAATTATCCAAATCTCACTTAAATAATTATCCACAAAATTCAATTTACAAGTTAATCTCCCACTTAAAAATCTATAATTACCCAATTAACTACATAATTAAGAATTATCTCAAATTACTTAAAATCCTACTCACTTTTCACACACTTTATATACCTTACTATCATGGTCATGTGGTACCTTGTATGGCAAAAGTCCATAAATAGCGGTATTATAGCTTAGACCGTATTCTATTCCAAAATGTCACACTTCGACGTAATTCATTTTCTTTGATTCGCTCACCGTCTCACCTTCACGAGTTTACTTATCACTTGTTTGAAATAGTAAAATACTTATAATCTCAAAGTAATCTCATTCCCGAACTTATGTCGAGTAACTTACGATGAAACTTTAACGTACGAAAATGCGGGATGTAACATCTCATTTGCGAGCTTTCATCAATTTACTTATGGTGTACTTTCACGTACGACAACATGGGGCGTAACACGTTTGATCACTTTTGTCCAATAATATTGAATACCAATTGATTTATACATCTAGATTATGTGTTTTTAAGGTGACATTTGGGGGATTTTGGACTAGGGCTTGGAGAGTATGACTTGGGGATTTACGAGTCAATTTGTGGTCCGAATTGGATGATTTTGGTATGGTTGGACTAGTTATTGAATGGATTAAATTTTTCGGGTTCCAAAGCATGGGCCCAGGGTTGACTTTTGAGTTTGACTTTCTTAATTTGGTTAAAGAACTTAGCTTTATCGTATGAGATCGATTTCTATAGCTTGTATTGGTTATATTAAGTTGTTTGTGACTATATTCGAGTCATTCAGAGGTTGATTCGCGATGCAAGGGTTTGTTGGAGCATTGAGTTTCACACTTTGAGGTAAGTAACACTTCTAAACTTTGTACAGAGGGTATGAATCCCTAGAATACGTGTTATATGGGTTATGTTAGGGTGACACACATGCGAGGCGACGAGCGTGTGGGCGTGCACCGTGGTAATTATGACTCGGTGGATTCTGTGGTACTGTGTAGTTATCTACTCTTGTTTCATCATAATTCCTATGTTTTAGAGTAATTGAGTTGTGATCCATGCTAGAAATCATGTTTAGGCTATGTGCTTATTCTGTTGGGATCCACTGAGGTCATTTATGCTATTGAGTTATTTGCTTAAGTTACAATTATATACTCAGTAATATTTATTCATTTGTATATCATATCTTAGTATCTGCTATCATTTATTGTTACATCATGTTATCACTGTTTGGGCTTAGTGGTATGAGATTGTGAGCCCTTGAGACAAGAGAGATTGATGACTGAGTTGGGGCATGAGAGCTGGATTATGAGTGATACTGTGGATCGGGCTGCATGCCATAGCAAGCCAAATTAGCTTTATATCTATTATTATCATTATTATGGATCGGGCTGCACGTAGCAGCAGACCTTATTGGCTTAATTTTTATTATGGATTGGGCTGCACGATGCAGTAGGCCTTATAGGTTTTATATTAGTGCTTGGGCAGGATCGGCCCCTAGTCTGACATACAACTAATGAGTGTAGGCACATTGATTTATATACACGTGCTTTGGTGAGGGTAAGAGATACCAGGAACTCTTTGTGTGTGGTGAGTGGCAGTTTGAGATAAACGGATTGAGTACTCTAAGAGTGTGTGTACCTGGGATTATCAGTATGATGCATTACATTTGACATGCATATTTGACATGTAGGCATAGAGATGTAATATTCCTCATTATAGCTATACTTGGCATATTTTATCAGTGTTGAGCTTAAATTGTTGAACTTGAAAGAATGACTAAATTTCTATACAGTGTACGAGCTGAATGTGGAAGTTTTGTGAGCTATTATTGTCATTATCTTGTTATACCTGCTGCATTGTCATTATTTTGATTCGGACTGTATCTTTCTGAGCTCATCACTGATTTCCGCCCAAGGTTAGTACTATTACTTATTGAGTACATTGGGTCGGTTGTACTCATACTACACTCTGCATTTTGTGTGCAGATCCAGGTACATCTGGAGACAGTGATTGCTAGAGTGGTGCTAATACATGTTTGGAGACTTCGAGATAGCTGTTATGACGTCTGTAGACATTGACTTTTTGTCCATTCATTTTTACTCAGTAATGTTCTATTTTCTCAGACAGTTGCACTATAGTTTTAGAGTATGTTGACATTAGTAGCTCATGTACTCGGTGAGACCAGGATTTTGGGATTGTTGTATGAGTTGAGTTATAGTCATTTTAACAATACCATTGCACTTATTAAATAATGTTTTTAATTCAAATGCATAGTTATTATGTGATTGTCGGCTTGCCTAGTAATGTGTTAGGTTCCATCATGACAGGTAGGGATTTTGGGTCGTGACAAGTTGGTATCAAAACCCTAGGTTACTTAGGTCTCACAAGTCATGAGCATGTTCAATAGAGTCTTGCAAATCAGTACGGAGACATATGTATTTATCTTTGAGAGGCTACCGAACCATTAGGAAACTTCACTTTCTTGTATTCTTGTCATGTAGATTTGTTGATTTTGGAAAATTAACTTCTATTATTCTATTCTGTCACAGATGGTGACGACACATGTGAATGGATTTGGTAGACGGCCACCAGTATCATCAGCTAAGTTCGCAAGAGGCCGATGACGTGATTGAGGCTGAGGTGCAGCTCGTACTACAACTAGAGAAGCACTTGTGGAGCTACCAGTTGCCCCAACTCAGGAGCAGATACCATATGTGGTTGAGCCGGTAGGACAAACTATGCCTATTTTGATTCCACACTTCGAGGAGGCCTTGGCCCAGATATGGACTGTATGCATTTGCCTTGCTCAAGCAGATTCAATTCTGGCCACACCAACCATTTCTCAGGCCGGGGGAGGTGCACAAAGTTCCGCCACCCGCACTCCAGAGTAGATGGCTTAGGAACTTCAGACACCGTGGGTACTACCAGCCCAGCCAGTTGTAGCTGATTGGGCTAGGTTGGTCCACCAATTAGTGACGAGCAGCAGAAGAGGCTAGAGCGGTTTGGGAGGCTTAGACCTCTAGATTTCAGTGAGGCTGAGTCAGAGGATGCTCAAGATTTCTTAGATAGGTGCTAGCAGATTCATTGCATGGCGGCTATTCTGGAGATCAGTGGAGTCTCATTACTAATTTCAAATAGGGGGCAACCTTCGGATGGTAAAAGGCCTATGAGTTGGGCAGTCCAGCCGGCACTGCACCACTTACGTGGCATGAGTTCTCAATTCTCTTCTTAGAGAAGTTTTTTCCATAGACTCGTCGAAAGGAGTTTCATAGGAAGTTTGAGCAGATACGCTAGGAGGGTATGTTAGTGACCCAGTATGAGATGAAATTTTCAGATTTGGCTCATCACGTGATATGGTTGGTTCCCATTTAGAGGGAGAGGATTAGGAGGTTCATCGATGGTCTCAACTATGGATCGCGCTTCGTTATGAATCTGGATATTGCATTAGGTGCGAGGTTTAACAAGGTGGTTAATATTGCATTACGCTTAGAGCATGAGGAGAGGGACGCCAAGAGGCATCATGGTTTGTTTGGTTTCAGTAGTGCCTCATCTAAAGGATAATCCCACAATAGTAGGGGTCGCCCTTATAGGCCCGCTCAGATGGATCGTCTGGTTCATCGTGGTTCATCAGCTAGCCATGGTTCATATAGTACTCGTCCAGGTCAGTCATCTCTCATTGCCCTCCCAGCTCAGAGTTCATCCTGTGCTCCATCAATTTAGGATTCATCTGTACCAGGTCCTTCTACTAGTTATTTTGGTTCTCGGGTCTGATTTAGTCCCCGTCCCCATTGACGGATCAAAGTTTCTTCGAGTGTGGAGAGTTTGGACATGTGAGGAGGTATTGTCTCCATTTTATAGGAGGTCCAGTTCAGCAAAGGGGTCAGGCCATGACTTCATACCAGTTACTTCACCACCCACTTAACCATCTTAGGGTGGGACTTAGGTAGCTCGAGGTCGCTCTAGAGGGGGAGGCTGATAAGATGGTGGTCAGGCTCAATGCTATGCTTTTCCTGCCAGGCCAGAGGCTGTTGCTCTAAATGCAGTGAGCAAAAGTATTGTTTTAGTGTGCCACGGGGATGCATCCATATTATTTGACTCCGGTTCCAATTATCCATATGTATCATCGTATTTTGCTTGTTATTTGGATATGCCCTATGATTCTTAGTTATGCATATTCGTATACCTACACCGGTGGGTGATTCTCATTGTGGACCATGATCGGTCGTGTGTGGTGACTATTGAGGGATTGGAGACGGGAGTTGATCTCTTGGTACTTAGCATGGTTGATTTATACGTGATTCTAGGCATGGATTGGTTGTCACCATGTCATGCTATTCTTGATTGTCACACTAAGACCATGGCGTTGGCGATTCCAGGATTTCCTAGGATTAAGTAGAGAGTTTCTCTAGACTATGTTCCTAGTAGAGTATCTCATATTTAAAGGCCCAACAGATGGTTGGGAAGGGATGTTTTAGCATATTTGACCTTTGTGGGGGATATTGGTGTTGATACGCCTACTATTGAGTCCGTTCCGATAGTGAGAGACTCTCCGAATGTGTTTTCTGCAGACTTGTCAGGCATGCCACCCCAGAGGGACATTGATTTTGGTATTGACTTGGTGCCAGTCACTCATCCCATTTCTATTCCTCCGTAGCATATGGCACCAACAGAGTTGAAGGAATTGAAAGAGCAGCTTCGAGAGCTCCTTGATTAAGGGTTCATTAGGCCTAGTGTGTCTCCTTGGGGTGCACCCATTATGTTTGTAAAGAATAATGATGGTACTATGTAGATGTGCATTGATTATAGGTAGTTGAACAAAGTTACAATTAAGAAAAAGTAGCCGCTGCTGCACATAGCTGACTTATTTAAACCGGTTCAGGGAGTTAGATTTTTCTCTAAGATTGATTGAGGTCTGGGTATCACCCGTTGAAGATTCGGGACTCTGATATTCTGAAGACGGCATCCAAGTTATGGTCCCTACGAGTTCTTTGTAATTCCTTTTGGGCTGACTAATGCCCCAGTAACATTCATGCATTTGATGAACAGTGTATTCCGGCTATCTTGATTCATTTGTCATAGTATTTATTGATGATATCCTGGTTTACTAACATAGCCAGGATTAGCATCCACAACATTTGAGGATTGTTCTACAGACGTTGAGGGAGAAAATGCTTTATGCTAAATTCTCCAAGTGTAAGTTATGGCTCGATTTTGTGGCGTTCTTTGACAGGTGCTGTACAGTGAGGGGATAAAGGTAGATCCTAAGAAGATTGAGGCAGTTTAGAGTTGGCCCAAATCGTCTTCAGCTACTGAGATTCAGAGTTCTCTTGGCTTGACCGGATATTATTATCATTTTGTGGAGGGTTTTTCATTCATTGCTGCACCTTTGACTAGATTGACCCAGAAGGGTGCCCCTTTCAGGTGGTCTGATGAGTGTAAGGAGAGCTTTCAGAATCTCAAGGCTTCTTTGACCACACCTCTAGCTCTAGTTTTACCTATAATATTGGGTTCATATACAGTGGATTGTGATGCTTCTCGGATTGGTATTATGTGTGTCTTAATACATGAGGGTAGGGTGATTTCTTATGCTTCGGGCCAGTTAAAGCCCCATAAGAAGAACTACCCCGTTCATGATTTAAAGTTGGCAGCTATTGTTCATGCATTTAAGATTTGGCGGCATTACCTCTACAGCGTGTCTTGTGAGTTATTTACAGATCATTGAAGTCCACAATATTTGTTGAAGTAAAAGGATCTAAATTTGAGGTAGCGGAGATGGTTGTAGTTGTTAAAACTATGATATTACCATTTTGTATCATCCTCGAAAGGGAAATATTATAGCCAATGCCTTGAGTAGAAAGGCGGTGAGTATGGGTAGCGTTGCATATATTCATGCTGGCGAGAGACCGCTTGCATTAGAAGTTTAGGCTTTGGCCAATTATTTTTATTATTTTAGATGTTTTAGAGCCTAGTCTGGTTCTAGCTTGCATAGTTTCTCGGTCTTCCTTATTTGAGAGCATTAGAGAGAGTCAATATGACGAACCCGATTTTCTTGTCCTTAAGGACATGGTACAACACGATGATGCTAAGGAGGTTTCTATTCGAGGTGATGGGGTGTTGTGGATGTAGGGTCGGATGCGTGCCCAATGTGGATTGATTACGTAAGTTGATTCTTGATGAGGCCCACAGTTCACGGTATTCCATTCATCTAGGTGCCACAAAGATATATCAGGACATGAGGTAGCAATATTAGTGGAGAAGAGTGAAGAAAGATACAGTGGAGTATGTGGCTCGGTGCTTCAACTGTCATCAGGTGAAGTACGAGCATCAGAGGCCGGGCGGTTTGCTTCAAAGGCTTGAGATCTCTGAGTGGAAATGGGAGCATATTACCATAGACTTTGTTGTTGGCTCGTACAGTCCTTGAAGAAATTCGATGCTATTTTGGTGATTGTGGAGCGTTTGACTTAGTCCGCATGTTTCATTACGATGCTGAATACCTATTCTTTAGAGCGGATGGCTAAGGTCTATATCCGCGAGATTGTCACCTTCGCGTTGTGCCGATGTCCATTATTTTTGATCGGAGCACGGAGTTCACATCACAGTTTTGGAGAGCAGTGCATCGAGAATTCGGCACACGAGTTGAGTTTAGCACAACATTCGACCCCAGACAAACGGACACTCCGAGCACACCATTCAGATATTGGAGGATATGCTAAGCGCTTGTGTTATGGATTTTGAGGGTTCTTAGGATCAGTTTCTACCGCTTGCAGAGCTTACCTACAACAACAACTAATAATCGAGTATTCAGATAGCTCCTTATGAGGTCTTATATGAGAGTATTATCGCTCTCTGGTTGGTTGGTTTGTGCTGAGTAAGGCTAGCCTGTTAGGTAATGGTTTGGTTCAGGATGCCTCGGAAAAGGTCAAGGTGATTCAAGATCGGTTTCGCATGACACAATCTAGATAGAAGAGTTATGCTGATTGGAAGGTTCGTGATGTTGCATATATGGCAGCAGAGAAGGCATTGCTTATTGTATCACCCATGAAGGGTATGATGAGGTTCGGGAAGAAGGGCAAGTTGAGACCTCGGTATATTGGCCCTTTTGAGGTGCTTGAAATGATTGGAGAGATGGCCTACAAGCTTGCATTTCCACCTAGTATACCGAGTGTTCACCAAGTGTCTCATGTTTCCATGCTCCTGAAGTACTACAATTATCTATCTCATGTTTTGGACTTCAACACAATTCAGTTAGATGGAGATTTGACTTATGATGTGGAGTCGTTGGCATTTTGGATCGGCATGTTTGAAAGTTGAGATCAAAGAATATAACTTTAGTAAAAGTTCAGTAGAAGGGTCATCCAGTCAAGGAGATTGCTTGGGAGATTGAGCGGGAGATGTAGAGCAGCTATCCACACCTATTTGGGACTCTAGGTATGATTCTAGACTCTTTTGAGGATGAACATTTGTTTAAGAGGGGGAGAAGGTAACAACTTGGTCGGTCATTTTGAGTATTGTAGCCCCGTTACCCCATTTATTTCTCATTCTGTGTTCATTTATGGGTATGTGACTTGCGGGGAGGGTTGGTTTGGTTCCGGGGATGTTTCAGAATGAATTGGGACATCTAGTCCCAAACTTGGAAGCTTAAGTAGAAAGAGTTGACCAGATGTTGACTTATGAGTAAGTACCCAGAATAGAGTTTTGATTGTTCCGATAGTTTCATATGGTGATGTTAAACTTAGGAGTATGTATTGATATTGATTTGGAGGTCCATAGGTCGTTTTAGCATGAATTGGCGAATATTGGAAAGTTGAAAGTTTGGAAAGTTGAGAAGTTTGACTGAGAGTTGACTTTTTCAATACCAGGCTCAGATATTGGTTGTGGGATTTGGAATAGATTTGTTGTGCCATTTATTACTTGTATGCAAAATTTGAGGTCAATTAGAGTTGGTTTGGTGTGTTTCGGCACTGGTTTTAAAAGTTGGAAGTTCAATAGTTCATTAGGCTTGAATTTGGGCGCGATTCATGTTTTCGATGTTATTTTATTTGATTTGAGGATTCGTCTAAGTTCGTGTCGTGTTTTAGGACATGTTGGTGTATTTGGATGGGGTTTCGGGGGCCTCCGGTGTGATAACATTAGTAAGGGAGGGCTCGCGATCACGAAGAGTATTTGGGCGATCGATGAAAATTGTTCTTCGCGTTTGCAAGAATTGGGACGCGTCTGCAAAGGTTCTTGGAGTTGTGCATTACGAACGCGTGTAGAGCGTTCACAAAGAAGGGAGGCCTAGCTCTTGGTGGCAGGTGTTTGTTCATCGCGATTATATGGGCTGGAATGCGATCAAAAAGCTTCAAGGAAATTGTTCACCGCGTTCGCGACTGGGATATGCGTTCGTGTAAGAGGATTTTACAGTTGAGTATATTTGTGCTTCGCGAAAGCGAGGCAATTTCCGCGATCGCGAAGAAGGGAAACTGCGCAGACTATTTAAAATCCCAAATCGTGGGTTATAGTCTTATTTCATATTTTTGACTTGTAGAGCTCGGCTTGGGGCGGTTCTTGTGAGGAATTTCACTACAATTCAAGAGCTAAGCAACTTTTGATCACTTTTTACAATAATATTGAATACCCATTAATTTCTGCAGCTAGATTATGTATTTTGAGGTTAAATTTGACGGATTTTGGACTAGGTACTAGAGAGTATGATTTAGGGATCTGAGGGTCGATTTGTGGTCGGAATTGGATGATTCTGGTATGGTTGGACTTGTTATTGAATGGGTGTTCGGATTATGTGAATTTTTCCGGGTTCCGAGGTGTAGGCCCAGAGTTGTCCTTTTGAATTTGGTTAAAGAATTTAGTTTTATCGTATGAGATTGATTCCTATAGCTTGTATTGATTATATTAAGTTGTTTGTGACTAGATTTGATTCGTTCGGAGACCGATTCGCGAGGCAAAAATTTGTTGGAGCATTGTGTTGCACATTTTGATGTAAGTAGCACTTCCAAACTTGGTACTGAGGGTCTGAATCTCTAGACTACATGTTATATGATTGGTGTTGGGGGTTAAATTTTTAGATGAGATAGTCACACAATTCATCATAATATTAGAACATGTAGAATTCTTAGGTTCAAGCTTATTTCTATCTATTATCAAACTTATTTTCAGAAACTAGTGTTGTTTTCTTTACCAAACAAACAAATTTTGCACTTTCGAGAAAGTTCTAAGCTGAGGGAACGTATAGGGTCTAGCCGTTCTAAGCACTTGGCAAGTTCCTATTCTAATATCGTTCTCTTCAATTCTCACACTAGTAAGTAATGTAAATAAGAATAGTTTCTCCAATTGAAATGATTTAAATGATGTAACTTGTTAGACCTAAATTTTATTTGTCTCACTATTCTGTTATTTTGTGGCTTGAATTATTTCCTTATATTTTTAGGAAACCCATAATCCCTATAGGCTTAGAAAAATCCATTGTCCTAATACATTTTGGAAAAGAAAAGTTGTTCTCCTTGTCAAATTGGGAAATCTTTCTCTTATAGGTTTGAGACTATTTGGGATATATATATAGGGATTGTAGTTGGGGATTCTAGAGATTGTGTTATGCTTTTTTTCTCATTCATAGTGGAAAACTCTCTCTACTTTTGCCTTGAGGATTAGGCTTAGACGAACCTCGTTAAATACTTATGTTGATTTTTCTTCTCTCTTTGTTTATGTGTGATTGTGTGCTAGTTAACCCACGATATTTCACAACTATTGGTATCAGAATAAGGTTCGGGTTTCTACATATAATCTAGGTTAAGATGTCTTCATCATCTTCAATAAAGTACGAAGTAGAGAAATTTTACGGGGGGGGTTCTAGTTTTAGTTTGTGGAAGATTAGGATGAAATCATCCCTGATATTACAAGGGCTACGGAAGGCAATTGATGAGGATTTTCCTGAAGAGATGAAAGAGACAAAGAAGGCAGACCTGAAGTAGAGGGCTTTGAGTGCGATCTTCATGAGCATCAGAGATAGCGTTCTTCGGGAAATTGTTGAAGAAACTTATGCTGAAACGGCATGGAAGAAGATAGAAGATCTGTATTCTAACAAATTGCTAACAAACCGCCTCGACCTGAAAAAAAGGTTATACTATCTCCGTATGAACGAAGGTACACCTATTAAAACTCACCTTCATGATTTTAATTCAATTATATTGGACCTAAAGAACGTCGACATCAAAATTGAGAGTAAGGATCATGCCTTGATTGTGTTATGTTCACCGCCGTCTTATGATTCTTTTTCTGATACGCTGCTATATGGGAAATACAACATTTCACTAGAAGATGTTAGTAATGCACTAAAATTTAAAGAGTTAAAAAACAGCTTTCTAGACAGTAGAATTAAGGGCGAGGGTCTTATGAGTAGAGGAAGAACGCAAGAAAAGGACTTTTGTTGAAAAAAATAAACCGCTAGATCAAATTCTAGGGCAAGGAAGCAAAATTGTTATGAGTGCGGGGAGCAAGATCACTACAAGCGAGATTGTCCTAAGCTGAAGGAGAAAAGAGGGAAGCAAAAAATAGAAAATTCGGAAAATATTGTTGACACTAGCAATAATTATGATGTTAGTGAATATGTGGGGGAAGCTTGTGCTGTGAGTTCTAGTCATGGGAAAATTTCTTGGGATCTTGATTCTGGTGCTACTTTCCACATGTGTCCACACAAGACTTGGTTTGCAGCTTACAAGCAAATGAGTGAGACTGTCTACATAAGAGATAATAACCCATTACCAGTAGAGGGGATTGGTAACATCAAATTGAGAATGTTCGATGGAATTATCAGAAATATTGAGTAGTGGTATGTTCCACAAATAAAGAGAAATTTGATTTCTCTTTGAACTTTGGATGATCAAGGGTATATTTTTCACTCCATGAATGTAATACGTAAAGTGTGTAAAGGCTCCATTGTACTCATGAAGGGTAAAATGCGTTCTAAACTGTGTCATCTTTAGGCTAGTGTAGTTGAAGGGGAAGCTCCTGTAGCTTCCGAGGAAAATGATTTGAATCAGTCTTAGTTGTGCCACTTGCGACTTGGTCATATGAGTTATACAAGATTGTCTTTGTTGAATAACCATAATTTGCTAAATGGGTGAAAAAATCAAGTTTTGAATTTTTGTGAGCATTATGTGTTTGGTAAACAGACAATGCTAAATTTCAACAAGAAGGCCGAGAATAATATTAGAGACAAGATAGATTATATACATTCAGACTTGTGGGGTCCAAACAGAGTTTCCTCCAAGAGTGGTGCTAGGTATTTTATGACTTTTATTGACGATTTGTAACGACTTTGCCGGTCATTTTGAGAGTTATAGACCCGATACCTTGTTTACTGCTTCTCCCGTATCTTTTTCTGCTTATGTGACTTGCCTAGAGGTTTCGGTTCTGGTTTAGGAGTGTTTTGGGACACTTTGTCCCTGAAACGGAAGCTTAAGTTCTAGGATTTTGACCGTAGTTGGAACTATGTGAAGACGACTCCGGAATGGAGTTTCATCGGTTCCATTAGTTCTGTTGGCTGATTTTGGTCTTAGGATCATGTTCATATTGCGTTTTTGAGGCCTGTAGCTGAATTAGGCTTGAAATGACGAAAGTTGAAATTTTTTGGGAAGTTTGACGAGTAGTGGACATTTTGATATCGGGGTTGGATTAGATTTCTGGAAGTTGGAGTAGGTTCGTGGTGTCATTTATGACTTGTGTGCAATATTCGAGGTCAATCGGATGTGATTTGAAAGGTTTTGACGTCATTTGTAGAATTTGGAAATTTCAAAGTTCATTAGACTTCAATCCATGTGTAATTTGTGTTTTGAAGTTGTTTGAGGTGATTTTAGCATTCGACTAAGTTCGTATGGTATTTTAGGACTTGTAGGTATGTTTGGTTGAGGTCCCGGGGCCTTCGGGTTTATTTCGGGTGGTAAACGGATCATTTTGGACTTAGGAAAGATTGCAGATTTTCTGATATCTCGAGTTCTAGTTTCCTTCTTCGTGTTCGTGAGGGGAGACCCGCGTTTGCGAAGAGGAACTGCAGGCAAGTGGATTTTTGTTCTTCGCGTTCGTGATCCAGTGTATGCGAAGCACCGAGGTAGTCTGTCTACGCGTTTGCGATGGAGGTCCCGTGTTCGCGTAGACGAACTGACCAGCTGGGTCCCCAGACCCATTTTCCTACGCGTTCGCGATGCTGGTCCCGCGTTCGCGTAGGGATGAGTTGAGTGACCTTCGCGTTCGTGATAAGGGCATCGCGTTCGCGATTAACGAATTTTGGGCTGGAATAAGTTGCCCTTCACGAACACGAGGGTGTGGCTACGTTCGCGATGAAGGGATGCCTGGGCAGTATTAAACATTTCAAAATCGAGGGTTTGGCCATTTTTATCAAAACTTGAAGTGGGGAGCTCGGATTTGGATGCGATTTTGAGGGACTTTCAGATACATCGGTTGGGTAATGATTCTACACTTGATTTTTGTTATATCCCACTAATCTATCATTAAATCCATCGTTTAATTTCGGATTTGGGTTGAAACATTTGGGAAAATCGGAGAAGTTTTCCAACTAAGATTTCGGGTTTTGATATCGGATTTGGATAATTTTGGTATGAGTGAACTCGTGAGTGAATGAGTGTTCATATTTTGTGACTTTTACCCGATTCCAAGACATGAGCCAGGGTGGGTTCGGGCAATTTTCTAATTTCTTGCTTTAGCTTTGATGTCATTAATTAGATTACTTTCTTATAGTTATATTTTTGGTATGTAATTGATTTTGGCTAGATTTGGGCAATTCAGAGTCGGATATTCGTGGAAAAGGCATTGTTACCGATTGAGTTATAATAGCATGTGTAGTTATCCTGTTTAGCCTAGAATAGCATTTATACGTGGCTTAAATGTTTATCTGAACTCTGCCCAACATGCTTAGTGGATTCCTGCCACTTTTTCTTGACTTGTACGTAGTGTAAATTGTAGGTTTTCTTGCAGTAACTATTATCTCCATTTTTTTGAGTTGCGTATTTACTTTGGAACTACGGGACGGTATCCCGAGAGATCCCCCTGCATATTTACTTTGAGACTACGGGATGGTGTCCTGGGAATCCCCCAATACATTACTTTTGAGGCTATGAGGTGATACCTCGGGAGTTCTCCTTCTATATTTACTTTTGAGACTATGAGGCGGTACCTCAGATTTCTCCCTGCATATTTATTTTGGGACTACGAAATGGTATCTCGGGAGATCCCCTATTGTTTACCTCTGTGTGTTGTAATGTTATTTTGTTGTGTTTCCTTTTGTTAAATTCTAATATCTTATTATACTGTATATTCTCCTGCCTTATTTATTATTAACCAGTGGTCTTGACCTGACCTCGTCACTACTCGACCGAGGTTAGGCTTAGTACTTACTGGGTACCATTGTGGTGTACTCATGCTACTCTTTTGCACATGTTTTGTGTGCAGATCCAGGTGTTCATTAACAACCACATTATCAGTAAGCCAAGACAACTCTGGAGATTTCAATGTATATCTGTAGCGTCCGCAGACCTAAGAGTCCCCATCTTTTCTTCCCTATGTCAAACACTTTCTATATCCCTTTTATTAGACTATGCTGTATAGAGATGCTGTTTTCTTTCTGTAGCTTGTGACTTACGATGTTATGGGTTTATGGAGACTGTGTATTTATAGAGTATTGGTTATTGTACATGCAGAGCTGCATTCTTACTATTATTCACTTATCCACTGCTGTTAGTTGCCAAAATTTACTTTCATTTTGTATTTTCCAGCAATTTGTTAGGCTTACCTAGTCGTAGAGACTAGGTTCCGTCACGACGTTATACGGAGGGAGTTTGGATCGTGACATGATTACTCAAGAATGGTGTGGGTGTATTTTCTTAAAACAAAAGATGAGGCATTTCTAACATTTTTTAAATTGAAGACGATAGTTGAGAGCCAGGCGGAAAGAAAAATTAAGGGTCTTCGATGGTTGGAATTGATATGGAATTGTTAGGAAAAATTACACTTCTTTGATTCATTAATGTTCAACAATTTTTTCACATCAAAATTCTAAACTTCTGCTTATATTCTCTGTCACAGATGGTGAGGACCCGTACAGACGGATTTGATGACCAGGCACCTACACCCCTGCTAGAGCCGCGAGAGGTCGAGGCCGAGGTAGAGGCCGAGGACGTCCATGGGGTGTAGCCAGAGCCCCCGCACAAGCTGCTATAGAGGAGCCCTCAGTAGCTCCAGCTGGAGGGCAGCCACTTGAGATACATGTTGCTGCCCTAGCCCTCCCAGAGACTCTAGCCAACTTCATGAGCATGTTCAGCACCATAGCTCAGGATGGATTGATTCCATTTCTCATGCCACATCTCAAGCCGGGGGAGGTGAACAGACTCCCGTAGCCCGTACCCCAGAGTAACAGGTTCACGTCGACCAGATCCCAGATGTTATACTGATACAGCTGGTAGCTCCGATTCAGCACGAGGCTAGTGCAACGACTTTTAAGGCGGAGCAACTCAGACTTGAGTGGTACTAGAAGTACTACCCACCTATCTTCAGTGGATTGACGACAGATGATGCCAAGGGTTTTCTGGAGGAAAGCCACCGTATTCTCCATACTATGGGCGTAGTGGAGTCGAGTGGGTTTTTTTTTTTTACTAAATTCCAGCTTAGAGGAGAAGCCTATCAGTGGTGGCGTGCTTATGAGTTGAGAAGTCTGACTGAGGAAGCTTCACTTACATGGACTCAGTTCATGTTTTTGAGAGAGCATGTTCCTCAGAGCCTCGGGGATGCATGGCGTGCGGAGTTTGAGCAGCTTCACCAGGGTGCTATGACTGTGTCAGAGTAAGCAGTTCGCTTCAGTGATTTGGATAGACATGTACCGACCTTGGTTGCCATAGTTCGAGAGAGGGTTCATCTATTTATTGAGGAACTCCACCCTAGTATCCGGATTAGTATGACTATGGAGTTGGAGATGGATATATCTTACTAGCAGGTTGTGAAAATTTCTAGGATATTGGAGGGCATGCTCGCTCGAGATAGAGAGGAGAGGAAGGCCAAGAGGTTTCGAGAGTCTGGAACTTACAGTGGCACTCATGCCCTAGCTGCAGTTCTCCATGGTAGGGGTTATGTGAGTCGCCCCGTTCATTCAGCTTTTCCAGCGCCAGTGGTATTCCGGCCCCTTCTAGGCACTAAGAGCCTTATTATGTACCGCCAGTATCTAGTGTACCTCCTACACGGGGTGTTTTGAGTGGCCAGTACATCAGACCTGGCCCGAGTCAGTCATAGCAGCCACGCCCTCCGGGAGCTTGTTTTGAGTATGGCGACACTCACCATATGGTGAGGGATTCCCTAGACTTAGGAGGGGTTTACCTCCACAGACTTCTCAACCACCGTGTGATCTACCGGGTCCTCAGGCTATGATTACAACACTAGCTACTGCCCCACCTGCTCTGCTAGCATGAGGTGGAGGTCGGGGAGGTCGAGGTCGCCCTAGAGGGGGAGGCCAGGCTAGATATTATGTTATTCTGGCTCGTACAAAAGTAATTACTTCTAACTCTTTCATTACAGGTATTTTTATGGTCTATCATAGAGATGTCTCACTCTTGTTTGTTCCAGGCTCTACTTATTCCTATGTGTCCTCTTATTTTTACCCGTATTTGGGCGTATCTCTACATTCTTTGAGTTCTCCTGTTTATGTGTCTCCTCCAATGGGACATTCTCTTGTTGTGGACCGCATGTATCGATCGTGTTTGGTTGCTCTTAGTGGTTTTCAGACCAGAGCCGATTTATTATTG
This sequence comes from Nicotiana paniculata, assembly GCA_005239505.1. Classification (NCBI taxonomy): domain Eukaryota; kingdom Viridiplantae; phylum Streptophyta; class Magnoliopsida; order Solanales; family Solanaceae; genus Nicotiana; species Nicotiana paniculata. The sequence goes on from ML355296.1 coordinate 48,311, forward strand.
CTCAGTATGGTAGACTTTGATGTTATCTTTGGCATGGACTGGTTGTCGCCCCATTATGTTATTCTTGATTGTCACGCTAAGATTATGACGCTAGTAATGCCAGGATTACTGCGATTAGAGTGGACGAATATCTTAGGGTATACTCCCAGCAGATTTGTTTCATTTCTTAAAGCTCAACAAATAGTTGAGAAGGTGTTTAACGCGTATCTAGCTTATGTGAGAGATGACAGTAGTGATAGCCCCTACATCTAAGTCAGTTCTAGTAGTGAGGGACTTTCCAAATATGTTTCTAGCTGATCTTCTAGGCATGTCTCCCGATAGAGATATTGATTTTGGCACTGATTTGCTGCCGGGCACTCAACCCATCTCTATTCTTCCATATCATATGGCTCCTCCTAAGTTGAAGGAGTAGCAGTTACAGGAGTTTCTTGATAAGGGCTTCATTCGGCCCAGTGTGTCACATTGGGGTGCTCTAGTCTTATTTGTGAAAAAAGATAGTTCTATGCATATGTGCATTGATTATCGCCAGCTGAACACAATTATAGTGATAAATAAGTATTCATTACCTCGTATTGATGACTTACTTGATCAGGGTGCCAGGTGTTTTCAAATATTGACTTACATTTAGGCTATCATCAGTTGAAGATTCGGGATCCAGATATCCCGAAGACTGCTTCCAAGACTCGGTATGGCCATTACGAGTTCCTTGTGATGTCTTTTGGGCTGACCAATGCCCCAGCAACATTTATGCACTTGATGCACAATGTGTTCTGGTCCTATCTTGACTCATTCTTCATTGTGCGAATTGACGACATTGTGGTGTACTCCAAGACTCGGGAGGATCATGACTAACACCTGTGGACTATGCTTCAGACCTTGAGAGAAAAGAACTTATATGCAAAATTTTCGAAGTGAGTTTTTGATAGACTCAGTGGCATTCTTGGGTCATGTAGTATCGAGTGATGGGATCAAGGTGGATCCGAAGAAGGTAGGAGTAAAGCAGAGTTGGCCTAGACCATCCTCAGCTATGGAGATCCGTAGTTTTCTTGGGTTGGCGGGGTATAATCGTCATTTTATAGAGGGTTTCTCATGTATTGCAGCACTTACGACCAGGCTGAACCAGAAGGGTGCTCCGTTCAGGTGGACAGAGGAGTGTGAGGAGAGATTTCAGAAGCTCAAGACAGCTTTTACTACAGCCCCAGTATCGATATTGTCTACAGATTTGGGTTCTTATACTGTATATTGTGATACGTCAAGGATTGGTCTCGGTGCGGTGTTGATGCAGAATGGTAGGGTGATCGTCTACGAGTCCAGACAGTTGAAGGTTCATGAAAAGAACTATCCTATCCACGACCTTGAGTTAGCAACTATTGTTCATGCCTTGAAGATTTGGTGGCACTATTTGTACAGTGTCCCATGTGAGATTTACATCGATCATTGGAGTTTGCAGCATCTGTTCAAGAAAAAGGATCTTAACTTGCATCACCGGAGGTGGTTGGAGCTGCTTAAGGACTATGATATCACCATTTTGTACCATTCGGGGAAGGCCAATGTTGTGGCCGATGCTTTGAGTCATTGGGAAGAGAGTTTGGGGAGCTTAGCATACCTTCCAGCAGCAGAGAGGCCATGGTCGTTGGATGTTCAGGACTTAGCCAACCAGTTTGTGAGATTGGATATTTCTTAGCCGAGTCGAGTATTGGCTTGTGTGGTCTCTCGGCCTTCTCTTGTCCTTAAACATGATGACCCCCATCTACTTGTCCTTAAGGACATGGTCCAGCACGGTTATTCTAAGGAGGTCACTATTGGGGATGATGGTGTGATGATGTAGTGCAGGCTATATGTGCCCAATATGGATGCTTTGCGTGAGTTGGTCCTCCAGGAGGCTCAACGTTCGCGGTACTCCATTCATCCGGGTGTCGCGAAGATGTATCAGGACATGAGGCAGCACTACCGGTGGAGGGGAATGAAGAAGGACATAGTGGAGGAGGTGGCTCGGTGTCTAAATTTCCAGCAGGTGAAGTATGATCATCAACGACCAGATGTGTTGCTTAAGAAGTTAGAGATTTCGGAGTTAAAATGGGAGCGGATCACCATGGATTTTGTTGTTGGGCTTCTACGGAATCAGCAGAAGTTTGATGCAGTTTGGGTGTTTGTGGATAGGTTGACCAAGGCAGCTCATTTCATTCCTGTGATGACTACCTATTTTTTCGAGCAATTTGCTCGAGTTTATATCCGCGAGATTATCAGGCTTCATGGCGTGCCGATATCTATCATCTCTGATCGGGCTACACAGTTTACATAACGATTCTGGAAGGCTGTGCAACATGAGTTAGGTACTCGATTTGAGTTGAGCATAACATTTCTCCCTCAGACGGACAGACAGCCCGAGCGCACTATTCAGATACTAGGGGATATGCTCTGTGCGTGTGTGATGGAGTTTGGAGGTTCTTGATATTAGTTCTTTCCACTTGCGGAGATTCCCTACAACAACAGTTATTTGTCGAGCATTCAGAATAGACTTAGTTCAGGATCCATTGGGTTGGTTCCATTGGTAGGCGATGTCAGGATCCATTGGGTTGGTTCGACCCGGGCGAGGCTAGGTTACTGGGTATAGACTTAGTTCAGGATGCTATGGAGAAGGTTAAGGTGAATGAGGATCGACTTTGCACAGCCTGGTCCAGACAGAATATTTATGCGGATTGGAAGGTTCGCAATGTTGCATTCATAGTTGGAGAGTGGTTCTTGCTCTGAGTTTCGCCTATGAAGGGCGTTATGAGGTTCAGAAAGAAGGGCAAGCTGAGCCCAAGGCTTATTGGTCCTTTCGAGGTGTTGCGACGTGTTCGGGAGGTTGCTTATGAGCTTGCCTTGCCTCCCAGTATTGCAGGGGTTCATCTAGTATTCCATGTCTCTATGCTTCGGAAGTATCATGGAGATCCATCTCATGTGTTGGATTTCAGCTCAGTCTAGTTAGACAAGGATTTATCATATGTTAAGGAGCCGATTGTTATTTTGGACAGGCAGGTTCGAAAGCTGAGGTCAAACAACATTGCTTTCGTGGAGGTCCAGTGGAGGGTCAACTGGTCGAGGAGGTGACTAGGGAGACCGCACATGATATGTGTAGCCGTTATCCTCATAATTTCACCACTTCGGGTATGTCTTTATACTCGTTCGAGGATGTGAGGAGGTAACGACCCGACCGGTCATTTTGAGAGTTATAGCCCCGATCCCCTGTTTACTACTTCCCCTGTATCTTTTTCTTCTTATGTGACTTGCCCGGAGGTTTTGATATTGGATTGTTTTGGGACACTTAGTCCCTAAAACGGAAGCTTAAGTTCTAGGATTGTGACCGTAGCTGGAACTGTGTGAAGATGACTCCGGAATGGAGTTTCGTCGGTTCCATTAGCTCAGTTGGGTCATTTTGAACTTAGGAGCAGGTTCGTAATGTCATTTCGGTCGGCAGTGGAAAATAGGCTATCAGGGTTAGAATGGAATTCCGGAAGTTGGAGCAGGTTCGTAATGTCATTTTGGATATTTATGCAAATTCTCAGGTCAATCCGATGTGTTTTGGATAGTTTCGGCATCTTTGGTGAAATTTAGAAGTTTCAAAGTTCATAGGCTTGAATTTGATGTGATTTTGATGTTTTTGCGTTGTTTTTGGTGTTTCGAAGGCTCGAATAAGTTTGAATGATGTTATGGGATATGTTGGTAGGTTTGGTTGAGGTCCCGGGGGCCTCGGGTGTATTTCGGATGCTCAAACGGGCACTTTTTGTCTTTGGGAGATTGCTGGTTTTCTGATGTTTTAGCAGCAGTGGTTTGTTCATTGCGATCGTGTGAGTTCATCCGCGTTCGTGTAGTGTAAGTTGAGACCAGGCAGATTTTGTGAATTGCTGTCGCGAATGTAGGTGTGCGATCGCGTATTGTGATCAGTCTTGGTCACTGCGTTCACGTGGAGACCTTTGTGTTTGCATAGTAGGACTTGGAGTGGCAGTGAGGTGATGGAATTGTTCTATGTGATCGCATAGAGCTGGTCGCGATCGCATTTTTTTGAGGGGTTGTCTTACGCTATCACATAGTTGTTTATGCGACCACATAGTGTTAGTTTGGTTGGGCAGCATTTTGTTCATCGCGATTGCGTGTCTTTTTCTTCGATCGGATAGAGTAGAGTCTGGGTAGACAGTTTTAAGTTCTAATTTTGAGGGTTATTGGCCATAACTCATTTTGCCATTTGAGAGTTCGGGGGAAGGAGAATTTGGACGAGATTTTTAATGGGATTCTTGTGGTAAGTGTTCTTCAATCATTTTGGTTCAATTTCATGAATTTGTCTTGATTTTCACCATGCAATTTGAGGAATTAAGTAGAAAATTTAGGAAAAATGGGAGGAAATATTTGGAAATTTCTTTTGGAGATTTGAGTGGGCAATTTTGGTCAGATTTTGATGTTCTTGGTATGTACCGACTCGTGGGAGGATAAGGATTCCTGTGATGCAATTTTTATCGGATTTTGAGACATGGGCCCGGGAGTCGAATTTGGCAAATTTCGGGAATTGTGCCTAATTTTGATAGTTTTCGATTGGGGTACGTCTCCCTAGCATATTTTTATGTTATTGATCTGTTTTGTGATAGTCTCGGAGCATTTGGGAGCCGATTCGAGGGGCAAGAGCACCGCAGAGTAGCGTTTGGGATGTTTTGAGGTAAGTAACGATTGTAACTCTAAACCTGAGGGTATGAAACCCCGGTGTTTGATATTATTTTGGTAAATGAGGTGTCGCACATGCTAGGTGACGAGCGTGTGGGCGTGCATTGATAGGGACTGTGACTTGGTCCATCCTGCAGTGACTATTAAGCTGCGTATTCGATTTGGAACCTTACGACATCCTGTTATTTCAGAAGTTTATACTTGTTTATGGGTTGTGAGCCATATTTAGGGACTCGTGCCGACCTGTTTAGACCCTCAAGGGTATTTTTACACTATTCTCACACTATCCTGGTAGAACATCTGTGAACTCGGTCATGTTTACCACTTGTTGTTATTTTCACTGTTATCACACTGTTTTGAAACTCTAAGAAGTATTTTGGGCTGAGTCCCCTTAGTTGAGATGAATTGCCCGAGTGGCTTGTGAGGATGACTGAGTGAGACCGAGTGCCGAGTATGTGAGGATAGTTATGGAACGGGCTGCACGCCGCATCAATATATATGTTATATATTATATATGGATCGGGCTGCACGCTGCAACAATATATATGTATTATATATGGATCGGGCTGCATGCCGCAAAAATATACATTATATATGGGTCGGGCTGCACGCCGCAACAATATATATATTAAATCGGGCTACACGCCGCAGCGATATAGCGCTTGGGGTGAACGAGCCCCTCCAGGAGTTTGTACACCCCCCAGTGAGCGCAGTTGACTATTATACAGATTGGGCTGCACACCACAACTTATGTTTTATGGATCGGGCTGCACGCCGCAACGTATGTTATATGGATCGGGCTGCACGCCGCATCAATATACATTTTATATGGATCGGGCTGCACGCCGCATCAGTATACATTATATATGGATCGGGCTGCACGCCTTACCAATATATATATATATATATATATATATATATATATATATATATATATATATATATATATATATATATATATATATATATATATATATATATATCAGTTGTTACATGGTACCTGATGAGTGAGAAGTGCTGAGTGTGAGCATTGACTTATGAGAGTAGAGTTACGAGTGACTAAGAGGCTTGCCCGAGATGCTTTCTTTGTGAGAGACATTGTGCCCGAGTGGCTAATATTTTTTTGAAAGTATTATTTTCACTTTTCTTTACATTGAGCCTCTTTGATAAATCTTGACTAATGCTTTATACAAGGTTTAAACGGTAAAGCTGGAGTTTTGTGAAATCTTTGGTAAATGTGGACTCTTTACTGGTACTTATTTTTATGAAACTATAAAGTTTAAATGCTCGTCACTGCACTCAAGTTTTTAGATACTTTGGTTACTTACTGGGTTGGTGTACTCACATTACTCCCTGCACCTTGTGTGCAGATTTAGGTACCGGGGCAGAGTGATGTTTGAGCTACCCTATTTGGAGCATTGTTCGGAGATTGTGAGGTAGCTGCTCGGTGTCTACATCCTACTCTTTCTTTTAACTCTGACATTTTACCTAATTCTCAGACTTGTTGTAGTAGATGAATTGTATTAGACTGTATCACCTCTTAGATGCTCATGACGGTTGACTCCAGATGTTGGAGTTGTGCTTAGATGTTCTAATCATTTTTATTGTTTTGAAATGCTTAAGAAACATAATTATTATGAAAAATCGGATATTTGATGTATTTAATGGAAAATCATTTTATTATTTTCAGTAAATTGGCTTGCTTAGTATCACGATAGGCGCCATCATGGACAATTTAGATTTGGGGTCGTGACAAGTTGGTATCAGAGAGCTAGGTTACATAGGACTCAACGGTCATGAGCAGGTTTAGTAGAGTCTTGCGGATCGTATAGAGACTTCTGTACTTATCTTTTAGAGACTACATAACCCTTAGGAAAATCCCGCATTATCGAATTCTTGTCGTGCAAATCCATTTTATTCAGCCAAAAGCATAACTCTTTGAATTCCCTTCATGTATTCGAATGCGCACGTGAGCACTTGGTATCATCTGTGTATTGACGGCTTGTGACTTCCATGGATGAGATGTGATTTTTGCATTTTGATAATGGGCCAGTTTGGAGGACATGAGGCCGGATTATGTCTGTGGATTGAGTGTTGAGATTTTGTTGTGTGAGCACATGTATTTGGGGACTTATATGTTCGTTGGTGTCGTTATTGACGGGAATTTATGAGTGGATGCCCATGTGGTGAGTGTGATTTTATGGTTAGATGTGTTTAGACTGTGAATTGTGACAAAAGGATTGGCTGGAAATGTGGAAAGAACTATTGAATGTTTGATTTCTGTCTCGAGTTGTGAGTGTATTGGAAGACCTCTCATGTTGTTTAGTTGTGGAGTGAAGCGGATATTTCTGTTGGGTTATGAGTTCCTGGTGAAGTCCTGTGGGTTAATCATTGCCCCAGTAGAGTTCATGTATTTGATTAACGGTGCATTCCAGCCGTGTTAGCACTAATTTGTTATTTTACTCATTGATGGCACCCTGACATATATGCGTAGCCAGGGGTAGCATACTTAGTATCTGAGGATGGAATTATAAGGATTCAGGGAGGAGAAGCTCTATGAAAAGTTCTCCAAGTGTGAATTTGGGCTCAGTTCAGTAGCATTCTTGGGACACTTGGTGTCCAGTGAGGGTATCAATGTGGTCAGGCGAGTGTGGGTGGAGCTTCTAGAAGCTCAAGATTTCCTTTGACCTCAGCTCTAGTGTTGGTTCTACCATCAGCTTCAGGTTCTTATACCGCGTATCTCGATGCCTCAAGGTTAGGCATTGGTTGTGTTTTAATGCAGAAAGGTGTAGTGACTGGGTAATAGCTTTGATCTTCAGAAGTGTATAGAGAGATATCATGTTTGAGGCTAAGCAGGTAGGGGTATCTCCTGTGGGTTGTCCCGGGGTATAGATTCCTATGTTGTTCTGTAGTAAGTTCTCTTCTACCAGTAAATGATATATGTTGTAATTTGAGTTTAGATCACTTTTGGAAGATGGCATGACTATTACAATGGTGAATGCGAGATTTGCAGATGACTTGAGATGTTAGACGGGTTGTGTTATTATGGGCATTGTGAGTTGTTGTTTGTCTTGATCGTTGGCTTTGATCCAAGTGGGGGAGTCTGTTAATGATAAGATGATTGCACAATTATGTCTTGTATTTGTTTCAGTTCGAGGTATATTGGTGGATCAGTTATGACGTGTAAAGGGGAGTCTGGGAATGACTCGAGTAATGGAAATTCTTCGATACAAGTTGTAATGTGCTCTATTGGGTAAATGGGTTCTATTGAATGATTGAGTGGAAATTGTAAAAGGTGTAGTGTGTGTAGTGTATGAACTTTCTTGTGGCTTCAAGTGAGTGGATTATTTTCCAAGTATGTCAGGTCGATTTTGTCTAATTGGTCAGTTTAATTGAGATTTACGTTGGAGGGTGTCAGGACTTGTGGCATTTCTACATTTTCATGGACTCTACATATCAGCATCAATAAAGTGAAGGTAATGGCTTTAGATTCGTAGTAAGTCTCTTCAGGGTAAGTATTTTTGAATGTGGTACTTTTGGGGATATTTGAGAGAGTATTCGGCGGCTTATGAGCCTGAGATGACATGGTTTTATTCTTGGGTCGCGTGTGGTGAGTCTGGCTTGAGAACTACGGTATTATGGCAAGAAGAAGTATCAATTCGAAGGTAAGTCAGAAGGTACTTGGATAAATAGGATAACTTGGTAGTAGGTCGGATCGGCATGGTAAGGGATACGATTAGTTTCTTTGGGTGTTCATGAGGTCATGAGTTCTTACAGGTGTTTCTTAGCAATGCTCTTGGATTTGTTGGTGGCCTGCGTAGCTTGGTTGAGTTAGAAGGATTCCATTCTGACAGTTTGGTGTTGTACACATGGGATTCAGATAGTTCCTGATGGTTTCTACCACGGTTGGAGTTATATTTTCTACTGGTGTGAGGTGCAGGTGATGTATAGTGATTTTGCCTCTAAATGGGGTCAAATGTGATGTTCTTGACCTTTGGGTGTCTTGATGAGGATATATATTCCTTAAGAGTAAATGTGTGGAGTTTAGGGTGCTTCATTGGTATTGCAACACTCTCTTGATGAATCGACTGTTGATATTCAAGGTTGCTTGGTAACACGGAAGAATTATAGGGCTATCCCTAGCGGAATGATTGGGTATTAGGGATGCTCTATGTATTCGAGCGGTGGAGTTGAGATCAAATATAGTAATTGGTGAGCTTCGTGACTTCGAGACTGAGAGTTCTCATAAACAGGTTATTTTGTGATAGTGAATTGTGAAGATACGAGCAAGCTAGTCAGATGTTAGTATGTACCATGGTTCAGTCATTGTGAAATTTTTGGTGAGTTATCTATCTGTGTGGGCGACCAGGGTTGATTTAGGGTTATTGGTAGGCCAGTATGAGTGTGTGCTCTGCACCGGGTCAAAATTGCTAACTCTGAATTTCTATTGTTGAGGGATGTACCATCCGATTGTGATTGAGTTTATTCATGTTCTGGAGTGATCTATGAGTTACCCTTCGGTGTTGCGAGGAGCGGTGATTGTTAGTTATATGCATTTATGGTGCGAATTTATTTGGGATTATGGCGGGATTTGAGTAAGGTAAGCAATTGGGTTTTACGAGGTTGAGACGTACTAGTTATGTTCTCTCTGATTCGTGTGGCATGGTATCGTTCGATTTCCCGGTAGTTATGGAAATGCACTTTGAGTACTTGATGTCGAATTTTGAATGGTTATTGATTTGGGCAAGGTGGTTTGAAATATTTCATGTGGACCGGCGTTTGGATGAGATCGCGTAGTGTAGCAGAGTTATGTAGGGGTATGACCTTTGGTATTAGATTCATGTGTCTTGATTTTACAATGTGTGTCAGACTCTTAGCATGATGTTGCGACGGTACTTGCTAATGGTAGGATAGTCCTCTCATGTGAATCTTTTATATAATTTGGTTACATTGGGATGTTGCTATTGAGTGCACAAGTTGCACATGTTATATCTTCGAATTGTATCGATGTGTCATGTCACCAGAGTGGTCGTGTTGGATGAGAAAAGGTAATTGGACCTAGAATGAATATTGTTAGAATTGTCTACAACATAGTTGGAAGGATAAATATCGAGAGTCGGCTTGGAAATATGCCATAATTCCTGTTTGGGAAGGTGGAGCTTCATGTCTGACTGATCGGACGAATGGTTGCTAGTTTCTACGTGTTTCTTTGCTCATCGGTAGTATATGAAAGTGTTGGAGCGAGGAATTTCTTGATAAGAGGTTATGTACCGGTATTGGGTTGTTCTGGGCAGCTATTATGATTGGGAGTTATCGCTATGGGTGTTCGAGTCATGCGGCGTATTATGTGATTTCATCTGGGGTGCGTATGTGGCTTGATTCAGCATGTTAAGACTTGTTAGGTTTGTAGTTGTGGAATTTTAATCTTGTATATTATTTTAGAAGTGGGAATTTGGTTCTAAGGTTATGGGTCAGGATTGGATTTCGAAATTTCAACTGTGTTGTGCTATTGGACCTATATAGGATAAGGTGACGTGGGATCACCCCAAAGTTTGTGCATGGTAGGCTACGCGAAAGTTTGAGGGTGTTGGAGAAATACTCTTGGCACGTTCGAGGACGAACGTATGTTTAAGTGGGGGAGGATGTAATGACCCGACCGGTCGTTCAGAGAGTAATAGCCCGTTTCTCCTGTTTCTGCTTCATTATATGTGGTTCGGATCCATTATGTTCTGATAGATTGGTTGGCTCGGCTTCGGAGCGATTTTTGGAGAGAAATGAGACACTTAGTCTCTTATCTTGGTTCAATAGTTGGAAAAGTCAGCCGACAGTTCACTTATTGGTAAACGAACTTGGAACGTAGATTTTATGGTTCAGATAGCTTCGTTAGGTGATTTGGGACTTAGGAGTGTGTTCGGAATGTGGTTTTGATGTCCGGTGTAGAATTAGGCTTGAATTGGCGAAAGTTAGTTTTTGGAGATTTCCGGTCGGCAGTGAAAAATAGGCTATGGGGGTCGAAATGAAATTCCGGAAGTTGGAGCAGGTTCGTAATGTCATATTGGATATGTGTGCAAATTTTCAGGTAAATTGGATGTCTTTTGGATGGTTTTGGCATCTTTGGTGAAATTGAGAAGTTTCAAAGTTCATAGGCTTGAATTTGATGTGATTTTGGTGCTTTTGCGTTGTTTTTGGTGTGTTGAAGGCTCGACTAAGTTTGAATAATGTTATGGGATATGTTGGTAGGTTTGGTTGAAGTCCCGGGGGCCTCGGGTGTATTTCAGATGCTCAAACGGACACTTTTGGTCTTTGGGAGATTGCTGGTTTTCTGATATTTTAGCAGCAGTGGTTTGTTCATTGCGATCGCGTGAGTTCATCCGCGATCGCGTAGAGTAAGTTGAGACCAGGCGGATTTTGTGAATTGCGATCGCGAATGTAGGTGTACGATCACGTAGTGTGATCAGTCTTGGTCACTACATTCGTGTGGAGACCTTTGCGTTCGCATAGTAGGACTTGGAGTGGCAGCGAGGTGATGGAATTGCTCTATGCGATCGCATAGAGCTGGTCGCGATCACATTGTTCTGAGGGGTTGTATTACGCGATCACATAGTTGTTTTTGCGACCGCATAGGGTTAGTTTGGTTGGGCAACATCTTTTTCTTCGCGATCGCGCGCCTTTTTCCGCGATCGCACAGAGTAGAGTCTGGGCAGACAGTTGTAAGTTCTAATTTCGGGGATTCTTGACCATAACTAATTTTTCCATTTGAGAGCTCAGGGGAAGGATCATTTGGACGAGATTTTTAGTGGGATTCTTTTGGTAAGTGTTCTTCAATCATTTTTGGTTCAATTTCATGAATTTGTCTTGATTTTCACCATGCAATTTGAGGAATTAAGTAGAAACTTTGGAAAAAATGGGAGGAAAAATTTGGAAATTTCTTTTGGTGATTTGAGTGGGAAATTGTGGTCCGATTTTGATGTTCTTGATAGGTACGGACTCATGGGAGGATAAGGAATCTTTTGATGTAATTTTTAATCGGATTTCGAGTGGGCCCGGGGGTCGGATTTGGCAAATTTCAGAAATTGTGCCTAATTTTGATAGTTTTTATTGGGGTTTGTCTCCCTAGCATATTTAATGTTATTGATCTGTTTAGTGATAGTCTCAGAGCATTTGGGAGACGATTCGAGGGGCAAGAGCACCGCGGAGTAGCTTTTGGGCTGTTTTTAAGTAAGTAACGATTGTAACTCTAAATCTGAGGGTATGAAACCCCGGTGTTTGATATTGTTTGGTAAATGAGGTGACACATATGCTAGGTGAAAAGAGTGTCGGCGTGCAACGATAGGGACTGTGACTTGGTCCGTCCTGTAGCGACTATTAAGCCGCGTATTCGAGTTTGAACCTTACGACATCTTGTATTTCAGAAGTTTATACTTGTTTATGGGATGTGAGCCATGTTTAGGGCCTCGTGCCGACATGTTTAGACCATTAGGGGTATTTTTTCACTATTCTCACACTATCCTGATAGAACATCTGTGAACTCGGTCATGTTTACCACTTGTTGTTATTTTCACTGGTATCACACTGTTTTGAAACTCTGAGAAGTATTTTGGGCTGAGTCTCGTGAGTTGAGATGAATTTCCCGAATGGCTTGTGAGGATGACTGAGTGAGGCCGAGCGTCGAGTATGTGAGGATGATTATGGAACGGGCTGCACGCCGCATCAATTTATATGTTATATATTATATATGGATAAGGCTTCACACCGCATCAAAATATATGTATTATATATGGATCGGGCTGCACGCCGCAACAATATACATTATATATGGGCCGGGCTGCATGCCGCAACAATATATATTGGATCGGGCTGCACGCCGCCGCGATATAGCGCTTGGGCTGAAGGAGCCCCTCCAGGAGTCTATACACCCCAATGAGCGCAGTCGACTATTATATGGATCGGGCTGCATTCCGCAGCGTATGTTACATGGATCGGGCTGCACGCCGCATCAATATACATTATATATGGATCGGGCTGCATGCCGCAATAATATATATATATATATATATATATATATATATATATATATATATATATAAACAACATACGTATTGGATCGGGCTACACGCCGCAGAAGTTGTTACATGGTACCTGATGAGTGAGAAGTGCTGAGTGGGAGCATTGACTTATGAGAGTAGAGTCACGAGTGACTAAGAGGCTTGCCCGAGAATCTTTATTTGTGAGTGACACTGTGCCCGAGTGGCTAATATTTTTATGAAACTACTGTTTTCACTTTTCTTTACACTTAGCCTCTTTGATAAATGTTGACTAATGCTTTATAAAAGTTTTAAACGGAAAAAACTGGAGTTTGTGAAATATTTGGTAAATGTGGACTCTTGACTGGTACTTATTTTTATGAAACTATAAAGTTTAAATTCTCGTCACTGCACTCAAGTTTTTAGATACTTTGGTTACTTACTGGGTTGGCGTGCTACCCTGCACCTTGTGGGCAGATTTAGGTACCGGGGTAGAGCGATGTATGAGCTACCCTATTTGGATCATTGTTCGGAGATTGTAAGGTAGCTGCTCGACGTCCGCAACCTACTCTTTCTCCTTCCTAGTCTGATATTTTACCTTACTTCTCAGACTTGTTTTAGTACAGGAATTGAATTAGACTGTATCACCTCTTAGATGCTCATGACGGTTGACTCCAGATGTTGGGGTTGTGCTTAGATATGCTAATCACTTTTATTGTTTTGAAATGCTTAAGAAATAGAATTATAATGAAAAATCGGATATTTGATGTATTTAATGGAAAATTATTTTATTATTTTCAGTAAATTGGCTAGCCTAATAAAACGATTGGCGCCATCACGACCAATTTAGATTTGGGGTCGTTATAGGTTTCCTTCTTTGCGTTCGTGAGGGGAGTGTCGTGTTCGCGAAGAGGATCTGGAGGCAAGTGGATTTTTGTGATTCACGTTCGCGATGAAGGTCCCGCATTAGCGAAGGAATGAGTAGTCCGTCTATGCATTCCCGATGGAGGTCCTGCGTTCGTGTAAAGGAATTGACCAGCTGGGTCCCCAGGCCCATTTTCCTACGCGTTCCCGATGCTGGTTCCACGTTCGCGTAGGGATGAGTTGAGTGACCTTTGCGTTCGGGATAAGGGCATCGCGTTCGCGATGAAGGAATTATGGGATGGAATACGTTGCTCTTCGCGAGCGCGAGGGTGTGGCTGCGTTCGTGAAGAGGGATGCCTTGGCAGTATTAAACATTTCAAAATCGAGGGTTTGGCCATTTTTATCAAAACCTGAAGTGGGGAGCTCGAATTTGGATGAGATTTTGAGGGACTTTCTGAGACATAATTGTGTAATGATTCTACACTTGATTTTGGTTATATCCCACTAATCTATCATGAATTCCATCCTTTAATTTCTGATTTGGGTTTAAAATTTAGGGAAAATGGGAGAAGTTCTAACTAAAATTTTGAGTTTTGATGGGGATTTTATATTGGATTTGGATAATTTTGGTACGGGTAAAATCGTGAGCAAATGTATGTTCTTATTTTGTGACTTTTATCCGATTTCGAGACGTGGGCCCGGGTCGACCTTTTTGGATGATTTTCTAATTTCTTACTTTAGATTTGATTTAATTAATTAGATTAGTTTCTAATTGTTATATTTATGGTATGTAATTGATTTTGGATAGATTTTGGCCATTCAGAGTTTTATATTCGTGGAAAACGGCATTGTTCAGGATTGATTAAGCTTGGTTCGAGGTAAGTGGCTTGCATAAACTTATGTGGGCCCCCTTAGGATTTGGTATTGTTATAATATATGAGCACCGCGTGCGTGAGGTGTGAGTACATGGGCTATTTATTTCAAACCCTGATAGTTACTGAGTAATAACCTGTTTCATCTTAATTGAGTAATACTAACATGTGTAGTTATCCTGTTTAGCCTATAATAACATGTCTACGTGTCTTAAATGTTTATCTGAACTATGTGTAGCATCCTTAGTGGATTCCTACTCCTTTTCTTGACTTGCACTTAGTCTAAACTGTAGGTTTTATTGTTGTAACTATTATATCCATTATTTTGAGCTGCGTATTTACTTTGGGACTATGGGACGGTATCCCAGGAGACGCCCTTGCATATTTACTTTGGGATTACGGGACGGTATCCCGGGAGATACCCCTACATATTACTTTTGAGACTACGAGGCGGTACCTCAGGAGTTCTCCCTGTATATTTACTTTTGAGACTACTAGGCAGTACCTGGGGAGTTGTCCCTGCATATTTATTTTGGGACTACGAGACGGTATCTCGGGAGATACCCTGCTGTTTACCCCTGTGTGTTGTAATGTTAGTTTTTTTGTGATTCTTTTTGTTAAATTTTAGTCTCTTATTATACTATATATTCTCCTCCTTTATTTATTATTTACTAGTGGGCCTGACCTGGCCTCGTCACTACTCGATCGAGGTTAGGCTTGACACTTACTGGGTACCATTACACTGTACTCATACTACTCTTCTGCACATGTTTTGTATGCAGATCTAGATTTTCATGATAAACCACATTATCAGTAAGCCGAGACAACTTTGGAGACTTCAAGGTATATTTGCCGCGTCCGCACACCTAGAGTCCCCATCTATTTTTCCATATGTCAAACACTTTATGTATTTCTTTTATTAGACTCTGGTGTATAGAGATATTGTTTTCTTTCTATAGCTTATGACTTACGATGTTTCGGGTTTTGGGAAGACTGTGTATTTATAGAGTATTGGTTATTGTACATGCCAAGCGGCATTTTTACTAGTTAGTCAATTATCCACTGCTGTTAGTTGCCAGGTTTTACTTTTGTTTTGTTATTTTTTTAAAATTTGTTAGGCTTACCTAGTCGTAGAGACTAGGTACCGTCACGACATTATAAGGAGGTAGTTTGGGTCGTAACATGATTAATCAAGAATGGTGTGGGCATATTTTCTAAAAACAAAAGACGAGGCATTTCTAACATTTGTTAAATGGAAAACGATAGTTGAGAGGAAAACGAAAAGAAACATTAAGGGACTTCGAACTGACAGTAGGTTGGAATTTTTTAAATTCTGAGTTCGATAATTTGTGTGGAAGATAGGGAAAAGTGAGACACCACACATGTATCGGAACACCACAACAAAATGGTATTGCGGAACATATGAACATAACGCTTTGTGATAGGGAACAAAGCATGCTTTCACACTCATGTGTTAGCAAGGATTTTTGGCTGAAGCAATCAATACAACTTGTTATTTGGTCAACAGATATCTATCCTCAGCTATTGAGTTCAAAAATCCTTTTGAGGTATGGTCTAATTCGCCTACTTATGCTGATGTCAGGGATGCAAAACTTGAGCTCAGGGCAAAAAAGTACGTATTTCTAGTGTATGCAACTGAAGTGAAAGGTTATAGGTAGTGGTGCTAAGATCAAAAGACTCTGAGGCTAATTATCGGTAGGGACATTACATTCAATGAATCCGCCTTACTGGATAATCAGAGGGTGAAGACAACAGCAAAAACAGATCGTGATGTCAGAGACCGCATAGAGCTAGAAATTGAATCTCCACTAGCTCAGCCCAGTAGTTGTAAAGTAGAGGACATGGAGAAGGTGAAAAATATTGATCAAGATGATAATATTGATGCACCTGTGCAACAACAACCATATAACATTGGAACAAGAAGAGAGAAAAGAGTGATCAACCTACCACAAATGTTTGCAAACGTAGCTGATGGTAATTTTCCTGGATATGCAAATTTTTTGGAGTTTTGTTTGTCAGTTGCAGCGACCATTGATGTCCTTCAGCCTAACAGCTATAAAGAAGCTATTTCTAATCCAAAATCATATCAGTGGGTTGGTTCTACGAGTGTAGAGATTGAGTCTCTTCATAAGAATTAGACATGAAATCTTGTCCCATTGTCAAAGGGACAGAAGGTTCCTGGATGCAAATGGATTTTCAAAAGAAAAGAGGGCAATTGAGGGGTTGGACATCAAGGTACAAGGAAAGATTAGTAGCTAAAGGTTTTACACAGATGGATGGTTTAGGTTACAATGAACTGTTCTCTCCAGTGGTAAAGCATAACTCTATCAGGGTCTTACTGACTTTGGTGGCTCTTCATGACTTAGAGCTAGAGAAGTTAGACGCAAAAACTGCATTCGTGCACGGCGAGTTGGATGAGAAGATTTATATAAGTCAACTTGAGGGATGCATTACTCAGGATAGTAAATATCATGTTTGCTTACTTAAGAAATCTTTATATGGTCTGAAATACTCGCCTAGGCAGTGGTATAAAAGATTTGATACATTCATGATTCAAAATGCATTTTCTCAAAGTGCATATGATAGTTGCGTGTATTACAAAAATCTTGAAGATGGTCTCATGTATATTTATTGTTATATGTGGATGACATACTTATTACTGCTAAAAGCATGTCACATATTATTCGATTGAAGAAGCAGCTAGGTGAGGAGTTTGAGATAAAGGATTTGGGTGCTGCAAAGAAGATATTAGTGATGGAGATGACTCGAGATAGCAGTGTTGGAATGGGGATGATGTACCAACAGTCCTATATTGAGAAGTTCCTCAAGATATTTAATATGACATGTGCTAAATCTGTGTCTATTCCTTTCGCTTAGCATTTCAAATTATATGCAGGCATGTCACCAAAAACAGACGAGGAGATAGAGCAGATGTCTGGTGTTCCATATTCGAGTGTCATAGGTAGCATTATTTATGCTACGGTTTGCATTGGCCCTAACATTTCACATGTTGTTAGTATTGTGAGTAGATACATACTGTGTCCTGGTAAAGAACATTGGCAGGCGGGGAAGTGGATCTTGAGATACTTGAAAGGTACTGTATATATAGGCTTGACTTTTTATAAAGACTAGTTGAGAGAATCATTAGTTGGCTATGTTGATTAAGATTATGTAGGGACTTAGATAAAAAAGGATCTCTGCCATGTTATGTTTGTACTCTCTCGGGTAGTGGCATCAGTTGGAAGGTGACTTTGCAGTCTGTTTTCTGTCTACCACAGAAGCTGAGTATATGGCAATTACAAAAGCAGTGAAAGACGATATTTGGCTACAAGGCTTGGTAAGTGATCTCGGACTAGCTCAGAAGAAGACACTAGTGTTTAGTGACATCCAAAGTTCCATTCATCTTACTAAGAATCATATGTTTCATGAGCGGACGAAGCATATTGAAGTCAGACATCACTTTATTCGAGACATTATATCAAAGAGGTTGTTAATGTGGTAAAAGTGTCTATGCATGACAGTCCAGCTGATATGATGACCAAGGCAGTCCCAACCAACAAGTTTAGGCATTGCCTAGACATGATTGGTTTGTAAATTACACAATAGATCCCTCATGAGGGTCGTGGATAAGGTAGAGAGACGTGATTCCTGTTGATGAAGATAATTCAAGCCAAGGGTAAGATTTGTTATCTTTTGGCTTGAATATTTCCTTGTATTTTTAGAAAATCCATAATCTCTATAGGTTTAGAAAAACTCATTGTCCTAATAGATTTGGGAAAGGAAATGCTATTGTCCATGTCAGATTGGGAAATCTTTCTCTTATAGGTTTCAGACTATTTGGGATCTATATATAGGAGTTGTAGTTGGGGATTCTAGAGATTGTATTGTTCTTTTCTTCTCATTCATAGTGAAATCCTTGTGTTTGTTTTTCTTCTCTATTTTCTTTGCGTGTGATTGTGTGCTAGTTAACCCATGCTATTCTGAAACACATTCTTTACCTTACTTTTCTCATCTTACTTTCCTGTTGTTATTCACCACTAGAAATTGGCAGAAAATCATACAGAGCCTAACGACTAAAATTGGTTCGAAAATAAGCCGACTGAAATCGATAAGTATAAATTGGCCACAAAAATCGACGCAACAATTCAAAATAAAGATACCGATCACAGTCCGTCGGTAATTGCAACCCAAAATAGCGGAAAAACACTTTTTGACATATTTGAATATATTGACAAAAAGTTGGTCAATCTTTGACCAAAACGTTAGTCAGACATTATTATATGTTGGAAAAAACTTTTATTTAAAAAAGTTCCAGATTACCAAGCGATATTAGTCGGTATCTGTAATTTGCTTATTTCAGACAATTTCAGCTATTTTTTTTCATAAAAATTATAATTTTAGAAAATAATTATTGATATCCGAACGAAGTTAGTCGATTGTTTGGTCTAACATGGTCAAACTTTTTATAGATCATTATAATTTAAAATCTACATATAGTTAATATCATAAATTTTAATACATATATATATATATATATATATATATATATATATATATATATATATATATATATATATATATATATTTATATAGCACTAAATTTTAAACTTTATTATAGCACTATACTTTTTATTTTCAAATGTGTTCTAGCATGTTGAATGCAAATACGTAGACTCGATCGATCACATATTAAAACTCAAGATTTACTAAGGTACTCAGTATGCCGCAGTAAATAGTATACCAAAATTAAGAACGATACATGTCCTATTAAATAAAGTGATCAAAAATATATCCTAGATTAATCGAATATAATTGAACAAATTGGTCCACTAATCTAGTGTTTGAGCAAAGTAATGATCATGTGAGAGTATAGCATTCAAGTGCGTCATACATAAATTTAATTTCTCATAAGTGAAACAAAATTGGATTCATATAATATATTTTTAAATTTATTTTAGGATGTTAGATACAAGTACTAATACGGTGACTCAATCGATTATACACATTGTGCTTCAAGATTATTTACTAAGGCGCTCATTATACCAAAGCATCTAGTCATTGAAACTAAAGATTAATGATGCATGAACATGGTAAATAAAGTGATAAAGGGCATATTCTAAGTTATTCGAGTATAAATGGTTTACCAATTTATTCACTGATCAAGTATTCGAGTGAAGTAATGATAAATTAAGAACAAAGCATCCACGCGCTCATATGTAATGTAAATTCTCATAAGTGAAAAAAAAATGATACACTTTATAATATACTTATAAATATATTTTATCATGTTGGATACAAATACGGAATATGGAGACTCGATCGATTATACGTTTTGTCCCAAAATTTATTAAGACACTCTATATACCGGAGCATCTAGTCACTTAATAAACTCAAGAATGATGCATGTCCTAGGTTAAATAAGGTGATCAAAAATATATCATGGGTTAAATGAAGTGATAAAAAACATACCTACATATCGTATGTTAATCGAGTATAACCAGTTTTTCAATTAATCCACTGATCAAGTATTCTAGTGAAGTATTGATCAGGTGAGAATAAAACATCCACGCACTCCATAGGTAAGTGTAAATTCTCATAAGTGAAACAAAATAATATACTTTATATAAAATTGTTTTTCCAATTCTCATTTTTGAGTTTAAGTGAATAGACGCTCCGATACACTTAGCGCCTAAACCTTGTGTCACGACCCAAGCGTTCCTCCGCGAGAAGTTGCGATGGCACCTAGTCTCTACGACTAGGTAAGCCTAACATTTACGGAAAAACAAGGAAATTGAAAGCATAAATCTTAACAACTGACAAAAACAGGTAATTTAATAAGAGAAAGAAATGCTTCTCGACATATACAATTACAAATCTCGAAATATACCCAGAATTTCCTTGAGTCTTGGAACATCAGAATTCACAAGCTTCGAAGAATTTGACTAACTGTTCGATACATCATTAAATAGAAGTAGTAAAGGAAGAACTAGACAAAAAGATAGCGGGGGACTCCTAGGTCTGTGGACATGGCAGATGAACCTTGATGTCTCCGGAACCACAGCAGATGCACAACTAATAGAGAGGCTGGGATCTACCGGGATACCGTCCCATAGTCCCAAAATAAATACATAGCTCAAACAAATGAAGATAATAGTTACAACAAGAAAAAGTATGGTTTATACTAAGTACAAGTCAAGAAAAGAAGCAGGAATCCACTAAGCATGCTGCAAGGAGTTCAGATTAGCAATTAAGACACGTAGGCATGCTATTACATGAATACATGATAAATGCACATACTAGTATAACTCTATTAATATGAAACAAGATGAAACAAGTTATTGCTCAGTAAAAATTAGGTGTTACAACAAATAGCATGTGTACGCACTCGTCAGCTAGCGTACACGGCGCTTACATATCACAACAGTACCAAAAATCCTTAGGGAGTTTCTCTCACACAAGGTTAGGCAAGCTACTTACCTCGAACCAAGCTCAATAAATCGGTAGAAATGCCTTTACATTAATATTCGACTCCGAATGACCCAAATCTAGCAAATATCAATTACATACCATAAATATATCTATAGGAAACTAAACTAATTAATAAAATCTAACCTAAAGCAAGAAATTAAGAAATCGACCCAAAAGGCCTCCCTGGTCCCACGTCTCAAAATCAGATAAAATTCACAAAATATGAACATCCATTCACTCACGAGTCCAACAATATATGATTTACTCGAATTCGACCTTGAATCGTCTTTCAAAACTCAAAATTTTAGTTGAAGAACTTCTTTCCATTTTCCCCAAATTTTCAACCCCAAATCCGAAATTAAAGATAGAATTTATGATACATTAGTAGGATATAACCATACTCAACTGTAGAATCATTACCCAATGATGTCTCCGAAAATCCCTCAAAACCTGGTCAAAATCCGAGCTCTCAAACTCAAGTTTTGATAGGAGATAACAACAATTACGAGGTTGGGAAGATTCCGAGCTCAAGTCATGGTGTGAAAAAGAGGCTTAAAGGTCCCTGGACTTTGGGATTCATTCAAAGAATAGTTTCCTAGATGGCAAGAGGAGTACTAAAGTATTCACAAGAGCTATGGGTTATGAGAATGATAAGTGCATTAGTCAACATTTGAGGACGAATTTTCCAAAAGGGGGAATAATGTTACGCCCCATATTTTCATACGTGAAAGTACGCCATAAATAAATTGATGAAATCTCAAAAATGAGATGTTACATCCTGCATTTTTGTACGTTAAAGTTTCGTCATAAGTTAATCGACGTATGTTCGAGAATGAGATTATTTTGGGTTTTTAAGTATTATGCTATTTCAAACAAGGGATAAGTAAATTTGTGAAGGTAATAGGGTAACCAAATCGAAGATAATGAGTTTCGTCGAAGTTCGATAATTTGGGATAAAATACGCTCCGAGCTATAATACCCCGTACTTATGGACTAGTGCGATACAAGGTACCACATAACCATGATAGTAAGGTGTATAAGGTATGTTAAATTGATTAGTATTTTGAGTAATTTGAGATAATTCATAATTATGTGAATAATTGGATAATTATGGATTTCGATTGGGAAATTAATTAAGTAATTAAGTTAATTGAGTAATTAAGCAAAAAAATGGATAAGATTAAGTGCTCCCATGTGGCAGCAAATAAAAGTGACTCAAAAATCTAAAATGTGACTCTTGGTTCATGAAGTCTATGTGGCACAATTAGGAAAATTGTTTGGCCAAGTAACCCTTTTCAAGTGGGTCCCACACCACTATAATAAAGAGACTCTCTAATTCATTTGAGAGAGATATCATACATAATTGAATTTGTAACGTGACTAGCTAATACAAAAGACTTCTCTAATGAAAATGATCATTACTAATGATGGCTTCTCTAATGAAGATTCATTACTTACTAATACTAAGTAATATTAAAATGCTTCAGAAATTCATACAAGATCCCATTATGCGTGAGATGCAATTCTAAGAAATCACGGTGCAATCTTTCTCAAGAATATCATACGAATTTTTCCTACTTCGATTTTGCCGTCACGTGTTTTATCGCGATTATCGTGTGTTAGAGGGATTTTCAAGAGAACCGACTCAGGTATGTTAAGGCTATCCCTTCATTATTTTTAGCATGATCCATACGATACAAATGAAATGAGAAAATGCACAACTTTCATAAATGACTCTATTCATAGTAATGCATGCTTATGTTCTTGATTCCCCACGTGTCCTATTATTCTATCATCTGTTCATGGGTCTTAGAAAATATGTAAGTTGATAAAATTTACTTCAAGATATTAACCAAAGGCATAATGGTCTTATGACACTCCGAGATATTTTATTGACGTACTTCTCATGCATTGCACTCATTTACACATGTACATTGACGCATGACCAGATGGCGTTATACACACACACACACACACACACACATACATATATATATATATATATATGTGTGTGTGTGTGTGTGTGTGTGTGATATGGAAAAAGATAACGACGTTATATACGCACCACCACCTGATCAGCTGGTATACATTGATGATTTTGCCTACAATGGCCGAGATGATATGATGGGATGCCCTCTATTATGAACACATGTACCTATGCACGTCACAAAATTCATATGCATATGCATGACACTATAAGTATTTCATGATTTATAGAGTTATCCAGACTTACAGGATGAGTCATGTACTCCATGTTTCTTCCATGTCTTTTATATACTTATTTATGTGCCTGACATACTCGATACATTATTCGTATTGACGTACTTTATTGGGGACGCTGCATTCATGCCTGCAGGTATAAAAAATCAGTTTGACAAGCCCTCATAGTAGACGAGGTTAGCATTCAGTGAAGGATCGGTAAGACTCCACCTCATTCGGAGTGCAACCGAGTCTATGAGTTATCGTGTCAAAATTTTGCTAGTGACTTATGGATAGGCCGGTACCCTATCCCATTTGATGTTAAATACTCCTAGAGGCTTTATAGACAGAGATTCATTTTTTACAGTATGTCAGAGGCCTTGATGGACCATATGTATTCATGTTTAAGAAAGATGGTTCAATGTATAAAGTGCTTTCCCACTTATAGCTATACATTACGAGTTGTGTCCATGTTGGCCCAATTACCAATGATAGTACAATTAGAATACTATGTTACGTTGGTAATCCATTGAGTAAGATATCGGGTGCCAGTCGTGACCCTTCGGTTTGGGTCGAGACAAAAGTGGTATCAGAGCAGTTCTGTCCTAGGGAGTCTACAAGTCGTGTCTAGTAGAGTCTTGTTTATGGGTGTGTTGTGCACCACACTTATAAGCAGGAGGCTACAGTGTATTCAGATTCCTAAATTCTATTATATTCTTAATACAACGACACCTACAACTAAAATACAGTTGGTAAGAGATGGAATGTGGTTGTGGAAGAGTTGAGTCATAGGAACTCGATTTTGCATGATGCTTATGATGAGTAAATGAGAGGTCTTCCGCAGAACATCTGTGTACTAAGACATGTAAGCTTCTTGATAAGGAGCCTTTTAGGCAAGAATATCTATCCACCCATATGGTAAAAGAAATGAGAGATTTATAAGGTAGATACAATTTTCAACAAGTAATGAAGCAAGGTGAAGAAGGTTATGAGGCGCCCTGTTTGTTACACTCCGCATTTTCGTATGTTAAAGTTCCTGGTAAGTTAATCGATGTACGTTCGGGAATAAGATTATTTTGGGATCATAAGTATTATTTTATTTCAAACAAGTGATAAGTAAATTCGTGAAGGTGAGAGGGTAAGCAAATCGAAGAAAATAAATTTCGTAGAAGTTTGTCAATTTAGGATAAAATACGGTCCGAGCTATGGTACCCGGTATTTATGGACTACTGCCATACAAGGTACCACATGATCATGATAGTGAATAGTATTTTAAGTAAATTGAGATAATTCTTAATTATGTGGATAATTGATTAAGTGGATAAGAATATTTTTGGGACTACCACATGGCATTAAGCCAAGCCAAGTGGCACAAATGTGCATGATGAGTCAAAGTACTTGAGTTTCCACGTAAAGGTCCTTTGGATAACTACTTGGTTAGATTCTTATTTGGGAATGTAAAATTAAGACCACCAAGCTAAATCTATTTTAATATGATGACTCCACGTAAGGAAGGATAATCTTCTAAGAACTTTAAGTAAATGGATTATAAAGGAAATGATTTGAAAAAGAAACACGTACAATCTTAAGAGACTTCCAACTAAGGGTCTCTTAAAGTAATACGGCTTGAAAAGACCAAATATAGGAATTCTCCCAAAACTGAATTCGTATGAATTTCATAATGCTATAGCAGTGTGAGACGCAATTCGGAAAGAGCACGGTGCAATCTTTCTCAGGAATATCATAGAGATTTTCTCCTACTTTGATCCACCATTGCATATTTTATCGCAATCAGCGTGTATTGGAGGGATTGTCATCAGAATCGGTTCAGGTACGTTAAGGCTATCCCTTCTTTCTTTTGGCATGATCTATACAACACAAACGAAACGAGCAAATGCAGAATTTCCATAAATGACTCTATTCATAGAAATATTAGAGATGCTTATGTTCTTGATTCCCCAGGTGTAATATTATTCTATCATCTATTCATGTGCCTCAGAAAATACGTAAGTTGATAAAGTTTATTTCATGATATTACTCAAAGGCATAATGGTCTTATGATGTTCCGAAAGATTTTATTGACGTACTTCTCATGCATTGCATTCATTTACATTTACCCATGGCCAGATGGTGTTATATATATATATATATATATATGTATATAGGATATGGGAAAAAGGTTATGGTGTTATATACGCACCACCACTTGATCAGCTAGTATATATTGATGATGTTGCCCATAGTGGTCGAGATGATATTATGGGATGCCCTCAGAGGCTTGATGATGTTATGAACTCATATTCCCATGCATAGTATGACATTTATACGTATATCTATGACATTCTAAGTATTAAATGGTTCACAGAGTCATCCGGACTTACATGTCGAGTCTTTTACTCCATGTTTCTCTAACGTCTATTGTTTACTGATTTTCATTCCTTACATTCTCGCTACATTTTGACGTCCCTTTTTACTGGGGACGCGGCGTTTCATGCGCGCAGGTCCTGATAAATAGTTTGAGAGTCCTCTAAGTAGGCTATAATCTTAGCGGATGGTGTTGGTGTGCTCCATTTGCTCCAGAGTTGCTTATTTGGTCAGTACGATTTGGTCATGTATTGATTGGTACGACGGGGATCTGTCTCGACCTTTATGGTACTTATCTACTCTTAGAGGCTTGTAGACATATGTCATGTACGTAACAGATTGTATGGCCTTGTTGGACTATGTTTAGTATACGAGTGATCATTTTGGTCTTATAGGCCCATATGTGTTTTGTATAAGTTGGTATTACATGTTTTATTCTAGTTATCCTACTATAGCCTTTCCATCTCTTTTGCCTATGATAGCATGATATGAAAAGATACGTTATGTGGGTACTCGGTTGAGTAAGGTACCGGGTGCTCGTCGTGGCCCATCGGTTTGGGTCGTGACAAAAGTGGTATCAGAGAAGTTCTGTCCTAGGGAGTTTACAAGCCGTGTCTAGTAGAGTCTTGTTTTTGGGTGTGTCGTGCACCACACTTCTAAGTAGGAGGCTATAGGGAATATAGGACTATCACTCTTTCTTCTTACTCTAGATCGTGTGGTAGAGCTCAGTTGTAAGAACTCAATTTCCTAAACTCTATCTTATTTGTAATAAGACAATACCTACAGTTGGTAAGAGGTTGAATGTGGCTATAGAAGAGTTGAGTCCGAGGGACTCGATATTTCATGATGTTTGTGATGAGTAAATGTAAGGTCTTCAATAGATCATTTGTGTACTAAGACGTGTAAGCCTCTTGATAAAGAGCCTTAAGGCAGGGATATCTATCCACCTCTATGGTGAAAAGCAATGAGAGATTCAGAAGATATATACAAATTTCAACAAATAAAAGAAGCTAGATGAAGAAGGGTACGAGGTACCAGTTAGTGAGGATTGTCATTATATACAATTCAAGTAGAAAAATATAAGCATTCTGAGTTACCTTCAATTATAATAGAGGTATGTACAATTAGCCACACCCATATCATTTATGCCCTATGGAAGCTAACAATAGTAGTATAAGAGAATGACGGATATAAGGATCTGGTTGTGGTTAGAAAGACCCAAAATGGTGGAGGGATTGTTTGCGTTAGTTGACATTTTCGAAGGATTGCAAATGTGCTAATAGATCTCCTTGTGAGACACCCAAATTGTACACCTAGATATGAGTACTAAAAAGATAGGCAATAGAAGCCTTGAAGGGATAAATATTATCTTAGTATGGCTCCTTGTCCCTAGTAGAGCGAGAAAGTTAAGCAACCCGAAGAGCCAGCGGATGGAGCGAGGGGAGCAAAAAGCAAAAAGCAAAAAAAATGTCTTGTTGAAAGTTTTCAGAATAAAGTGATAGACAGAAATGTTAGCAGGAAATAAGAATAGAGTTAATGTGATGCATGGATGACAACGGTAGGTCAAAAAAGTGACTGTATTACAGAGTCTATAGTTAAGTGAAGGAAAAGATAAAAGGTGACATGCCTTGAGACCACAAAAGAGTAAAGGCCATACAGTCATACCCTCATTTCGAGAAATAAGTTGTGACTTTAACGTGATTACCAGAAGGAAAAGTTAGACCCCAGAATAATAGAAATCAGTATGGGCTGGTGAACAAGGTAAACTAAACATGAACTTGGGACTTAGTGATTTGATAATAGTTGGCATCAGAGAATTTCAGATTGCATTCCAGCGATAAAAGAATGGACGAAAGAAGAGTAACCCTTAAAGGTCATTTAGGAAGACGCTTTCTTAAAGCAAGCAATGTGAGCAAAGTTAAGCTTAAAGGATTAAGTGTGCCAGTTACACTAAGTGTCACCCTCGTGAGTAAGGAATTTTGTTATCCTTAGTGCAGAAGGATTACCGCAAGGTGGGTAAGAGTCATCGATGATGTGAAAAGATGCCAAAGAGATAGAACACCTATACGTAGATCATCATAGCGCTAAATCTTAGTACTTCCTAAAAGGGGGAATATGAAGTGATTAGGCATTATGTCGGAATTAAGCGGTTGTAGTTACTATGGGGTAATAAAGGAAGAATGCAATAATACTTAGAAACGGATAAGATTGCACTTATCCAAATCCTACAGGTATGCTGAAATTCCAGAATATTATGAAAACATGGCGTCAAGGAGAGGAAGTAAGGTTCTTGCCCGGGATGTTACGGATAAACAAGGAGCCAGTGCGAGAGGTAAGTAAAGACAATGGAAATAACCCAAGAAATATTATGCAAAATATTGAAATGAGAATGGGCCAACGAGTAGATAGTAGTTGATTCAGTAAGAGACTAGTAATGGCTAGACAAGATGTTACGGAAAAATTAGCAGATCGTGCAAGATAAAAATAGTAAAACCCAATATAGTATATTGCTTTGCAGTTATGGCATTGTAATACTTGAGATATATTCAGATAGGAGTTGAAGAAGTTAAAGGTACCGTATGAGTGTTACAAAAATAATAGAGAGTGCCACTAGGAAGACAGTCAAAATATCAGTTCAGAAGCAACCCTACAAGCACATGAGTGTGGAGGTAAACAACTAAGGATAAATTTAGGTGAGTACGAAAATAAAAAATTCCATCGGGAATATGATGTAATGAGCTCGCAACTTTACAAAAGTCAGAGGATCCTCCTGAAATACTACAATGAAAGACTAGCTGAGGAAGTAAGGAATAAGGCTTCAACCTAAGCTCAGTGACGTCAGGAGGAAATAGTCTTATAACAACAGTCTCACAACAACATTGTATGCACTCCATAAGAAAATTGTACCTACCGTGGATAATGAACGGGAAGTAAAATCAGAAATAATATTCAAAATCATACGAGTTGTATGGAATTCTAATATGTGCGGGCACTAAGGTAAGCTAAGTATGCACGCAACAAGGGGCAGAAAGATCAGGAAAAGTAATTGCTTACATTTAAAGAAAGCTAAGAAGGAATGAAAAGAATTATTCGATTAATGACTCAGGGTAAGTTATGAACGCACTTGAGTGTTTCGAGTTTTATACATGCAGCATATACGTTGACAATCATATAGACGTAGAAGACTCTGGTATCAGTTAAAAGAAAGAATTTAGCTCAGGGCATAGGCAAAGGATTGAATTGTTAGAAGATTGAATCAGGAATATTCCATAGCGTCCATGAAGGGCTAAAGTAATAACTAATACCACGAGCCACAGATTGGAAGATAGCTTAAGCCTACATAAAGATTTATCAGAGGAAAGAGGAAACTAAGAGTTACATCAACTACGTAAATCATGAGTTTTATTATTGGACCTAGGAAATTATGTACATCGTGACTGAGAACATGGAAGAATCACTCTTAATATCGGAGGTGCAAGAGCGATAGTATAGTAGCCATATTTTTTAATGGCTCTACGATAAATCCAGTTAAAAGAGTACCAGCCTCATAAGAAGTCAGTGTGAAGCTCTCACCGAATCATGTAAGGAGGTGCAAGTATTATAATAGAAGTTCAAGTGGTAGATGAGAATTGTACCTATGTGGAAGGGAGGTCACGAAAGAGATAAAATATGTGATGCAAGTCTTTAAGATAAGTAAGGTAAAGGTGATCAACGCATGAGATACTTAAATGAAGTAGGTTGTGAATAGTCCATAATTCAGATAAAAGGCTAGAAGCGTGGGGATTCAGTATCCAAGAATGATAGCGGCATCAGCAGTAGCATATCTTCCAGCATATGGTTTCTAGGTACATAGAGATCTATCCAAGAGATTAAAGAAGAGTTAGAGACGGTGTGATGTCTCGCTTGATGTTCAAAAATCACATAAGAAAATGTGGTGCAAGCAAGTTGAAGGAAGGTTCCGAGTAGTATAATTGAATATGTGTAGGTCGCAGGCTAAAGTACGGTAAAGCGACAATGTTTTAAGAAGGCATGGGTAATGATAAGAAAGGGCGAGTGATAAGGTGATGAGAATGGATAAATTCCTTAGGATTAAGCCCATGAAACCAAGAGAGCTGCTGGTTTCTCTAAATTATACAAATCTCGGTATAGCCTGAATGAGCTTAAATGAGTCTAAGACTAATGACATTTAGAAGAGATGTAATGCTACCCTGATAGTCGAATGAGGGTGTAATTGTAATCGATAAAGGATGACATTTGGGCCTTCGATTGAGTGATGATTTGAAGAGGACTTCATGAATTGTACCAGATTAAAATACCCACATAAGTGTATTGCATTGGGATGCTATAAGATATTGTTATTGAAGTAAAATATCGACTAAGTAGATCGGGAAAATCACTTTAAATAAATAACATAAGTAACCTGGAGTTCGGTAGCAGACTTCATTACCGATAAATCTAAGTAAGAGTTATGGTATTGTATGACCTACCTAGATGCAGTAAAGTCATACGAATAGATAATCGGGTCTATGAAATAAGATATAGCAATATTCATAAGTTCAACAAAGTACCGAGCAAAGAACTTCAGTATACCTATTGATGCCTAGAGAGACATTTTATCAAGATCTGAAGATGTGTTTACAAAGTGAGGCCTAGAGATTGGCTAAAAGCTGGACAAAAAAGGAGAGAAGAGTCGCATATGCGCATATACAAGGAAAAAGTCGTACCATACTACATGGCAGAAGGTAGAAACAATTACGATATTGGAAGAATTCCGACCACAAGACATGGTGAGAGAAAGAGGCCTAAAAAGGGGAATGCCCTAGCCTTCAGATTTATTCACAAGAACAGTTGCCTAGATGGAAAGAAGAGGATTAAAGTATTCATAAGAACGATAGATTATGATAATGATAAGTGCATCAGTCAACATTCAAGGATGAATGTTCCAGAGGTGGAAATGATGTTACATCCCGCATTTTCGAATGTTAAAGTTCGTCGTAAGTTAATCGACGTAAGTTCGGGAATGAAATTATTTTGGGAGTATAAGTATTATGTTATTTAAAACAAGTGATAAGTAAATTAGTGAAGATGAGAGGGTAAGCAAATCGAAGAAAATAAATTCCGTCGAAGTTTGTCAATTTGGGATAAAATACGGTCCGAGCTATGATACCTGGTATTTATGGACTAATGTCATACAAGGTACCACATGACCATGATAGTGAGTATTATTTTAAGTAAATTGAGATAATTCTTAATTACGTGGATAATTGATTAAGTGGATAAAGATATTTTTGAGACTGCCACATGGCATTAAGCCTAGCCAAGTGGCACAATGTGCATAATGAGTCAAAGAACTTGAGTTGCAACATAAGGGTCCTTTGGATAACTACTTGGTTGGTGTCTTATTTGGGAATGTAAAGTTAGACCAGCAAGCGAAAGATATTTTAATATGATGACTACATGTAAGGATGGATAATCTTCCAAGAACATTAAATAAATGTGTTATAAAGGAAATTATTTGAAATAGAAACACATACAATCTTAAGAGACTTCCAACTAAGCGTCTCTTATTTAATACGGCTTGCAAAGAACAAACGGAGGAATTATCAAAAATGAATTCCTATGATTTTCATAACACTACAACAGTGAGAATCAATTTGGAGAAAGCATGGTACAATCTTTCTCGGGAATATTATACGAATTTTCCCCTACTTCGATTTGCCATTGCATATTTTATCACAATCAACGTGTATTGGAGGGATTTTCAAGAGAATCGGTTAAGGTATGTTAAGGCTATCCTTTCTTTATTTTGGCATGATCTATACGACACAAACGAAATAAGCAAATGTAGAGTTTCCATAAATGACTTCATTCATAAAAATACTAGAGATGATTAAGTTATTGATTCCCCATGTGTCATATTATTCTATCATCTGTTCATGCGTCTAAAAAAATATGTAAGTTGATAAAGTTTATTTCATGATATTAATCAAAGGCATAATGGTCTTATGACGTTTCGAAAGATTTATTAATGTACTTCTCCTGCATTCCATTGATTTACATTGACCTATGATCAGATGGCATTATATATGGGTATATATATATATATATATGTATGTGTGTGTCTGTGTGTGTGTGTGTGCGTGTGTGTGTGTGTGTGTGTGTGTGTGTGTGTGTGTATGAAATATGGGAAAATGTTACGGCGTTATATACGCACCACCACCTGATCAGCTGGTATACGTAGATGATGTTGCCCACAGTGGTCAAGATGATATGGTGAGGTGCCCTCAGAAGCTTGATGATGTTATGAACGCATATACCCATGCATGGTATGACATTTATAAGGATGTTCATGACATTATAAGTATTAATGGATCGCAGAGTCATTCAGACTTACATGTCGAGTCCTTTACTCAATGTTTCTCTCAAGTCTATTGTTTACTGATTTTCATTCCTTACATACTCGCTACATTATTTATGCTGGCATCCCTTTTCCCTGGGGACGGTGATTTTCATGCCCGCATGTCCTGATAGACAGGTTGAGAGTCCTCCAAGTAGGCTATCAGCTCAGCGGAAGGTGTTGGTGCACTCCATTTTCTCCGGAGTTGCTTATTTTGTCAGTACGATTTTATCATGTATTGATTGGTACGACGGGGCCCTATTCCGACCTTTATGGTATTTATCTACTTTTAGATGCTTGTAGACATATGTCATGTACGTAACAAATTCTATGGCCTTGTCAGTCTATGTTTAGTATATGAGTAATCATTTTTGTCTTATAGGCCCATATTTGTTATGTATAAGTTGGTATTACATTTTTATTCTAGTTATCCTACGACAGCCTTTCCATCTCATTTACCTATGATAGCATGATACGAAAAGATACGTTATGTGGGTACTCGGTTGAGTAAGGTACCGGGTGCCCGTCGCGGCCCATCGGTATGGGTCGTGACATAGTTAATAAGGATTATGAGTATTTACAATTCAGGCAGAGAAATATAAGCCATTTGAGTTACCTTCAACAATAACAGATGTATGTACAATTGGCCACACCCATCTCAATTATGCCCTACGGGAGCTAACATATATGGTTTTAGAGGAGGACGGGTTATCAGGATCCGGTTGGGGTTAGAGTAACCCAAAATGGTGAATGGATTGTTTGTGTTTGTTGGCATTTTCGAAGGATATTACAAAGGTTCTAATAGACCTCTTTGTGAGACACCCACATGGTGCACTCTAGAATATTACAATTAGATCTGAACACTAGCATGATAAAAAAAATCCAGAAGATCGGCACTTAAAGCCTGGAAGGGATAAATTTTACCTTAGTGTGGCTCGCGTCCCTAGTGGAGAAAAAATGTTAAGCAACTCGAAGAGCCAATGGATGGAGAAAAGGGGAGCTTAAAACAAAATAATGTCTTGTTCGAGTTTTCCGAATAAAGTGACAGACATAAATGTTAGCGGGAAATAGGAAAAGAGTTAATGAGGCATTATGAGTAAGATATGATTACAGATGACAACGATAGATCAAAAGTTGAAAATATTACCGAGTCTATAGTCAAGTGAAGGAAAAGATGAGAGGTGATAGGCCTTGAGAAAACAAAAGAGTATAGGCCATTAAGTCATATCCTCAATTCGAGAAATAAGTTTGTGACTCGAACTCGACTACCAGAAGAAAAAGTTAGACCCAGATTAATAGAAATCAGTATGGGTTGGTGAACAAGATAAACTAAACATGAATTAGGGACTGAATGATTTGATAATGGTCGACATCATGAGAATTTAAGATTTTTTTCTGGAGATAATAGAATGGACAATAGAACACGATTCATGAGAAATTCAGAGAATGGTCATTCAGCAAGACGCTTCCCTAAAGAAAGCAATGTGAGCAAAGTTTAGCTCAAGGGATTGTATGTGACAGTTATACTAAGTGGCACCCTCGCGACTAAGGAAATTTATTACCATTGGTATATAAGGATTACCGCAAGGCGAGTAAGGGTCATCAATGATGTGAAAAGACACCAAAGATGAAGAGGTAAAACATCTATAGGTTGATCGTTGTAGCTCGAACTCTTAGTACTCCCCTAAAGGAGGGAATATGGAGTGATGTGGCATGAAGTCAGAATTTAGTGGTTCTAGTAATCATGGATTGGTAATGGAATAATGCGGTAAAAAAAAATGAAAAATGAATGAGATTACACTTATTCAAATCCTACATATATGTTATGATTCCAGAACATTATGCAAACACAACGTCGAGGAGAGGGAGTAAGGGTTCCTCCCTGAGATATTATTGATAGATAAGGAGCCAGCGCGAGACGTAAGTTAAGACAAAGGAAATAAACCAAGAAAGATTACGCTTAATATTGATAAGAATTGGCCAAAGAGTAGTTAGTAGTTGATTCAGAAAGAGCCCAGTTATGGCTAGACAAGAGGTTACAGACAAATTAGTAGATCGTGCAAGATAAACATAGTAAAAGCCAACATAGTGAATTCAACCCCGCAGTTATGATATTCTAATACTTGAGAAATATTCAGATAGGAGTCATGGTAGTTAAAATCACCGTATGAGTGTTACGGAAATAAAAGAGAATGCCACTGGGAAGATAGTCAAAATATTAGTTCAGAAGCAACCCTACATGAACCAAGGCGTGGAATTCCAATATATGTGAGCATTAAGATAAGCCAAGTATTCATGCAACAAGTGGCAGAACGACCAAGAAAAGTTATTGCTTATATTTAAATAAATTTGACAAGGAATGAAAGGAATTATTCGACCAGCGATCCAGAGTTAGTTACGTTATAAAGGCACTTAATATTTCAGAGTATTATCCATGCAACATATATGTTGTCAGTCATACATACGTAGAAGATTCCGGTATAAGTTAAAAGAAAGAATTGAGTCCAGGTCATAGACAAAGGATTAAATTTATTGAAGATTGTATCATGGATATTCCATAGCGCCCATGGAAGGATAAAAGTAATAACTAATACCATGAGCCGCATATCGAGAGATAGCTTAAGCCAACATAAAGGTTGATTAAAGGGAAGAGGAAACTAAAGAGTTACATCAACTAAGTAAATAAGGAGTCTGATTATTGGACCCAGAAAATTATAGACATCATGATTGAGAACATTGAAGAATCACTCTTAATATCAGAGGCACAAGAGAGATAGTACAATATCCTTATTTTATAACGGCTACACGATAAAGCCGGTTAGAAGAGTACCAGTTTTATATGAAGTCAGTATAAAGCTCTCACTGGAATGTATATGCACCAGAGGTGCAAGTATTATAATAGAGCCCCAAGTTGTGGATGTGAATCATACCTATCTGGAAGGGAGGTTATGAAAATGATAGAATGTGTGGTGCGAGATTTTAAGATAAGTAACGTAAAGGTGAACAACGTACGAGATACTCAATTGCAGAAGGTTGTGAATAGTCCATACTTCGAACAAAAGGTTAGAAGCGCTGGGATTCAGTATCCAGGAATGGTAGCGGCATCGTCAGTGGCATATCTTCCAGCCTATGGTCTCTAGGTATCGAGGAGTCTAATTAAGAGAGTAAAGAAAAGTTAGATACGATGTGATGTCTCACTTGATGTTATAGAATTACATAAGAAAATCGGTCACAAGATAAAGTATGGTAAAGCGACAAGGTTTTAGGAAGACATAAGCAAGGATAAGGAAAGGCAAGTGAGAAGGTGACATGGATGGATAAGTCCTCGGGATTAAGCCCATGAAAACAAGAGAGCTGATGGTTACTCTAAGTTATGGAAAGCTCAGTATAGCCTGAATGAACTCAAAGGAGTCTAAGACTAATAGCATTTAGAAGAGATGCAATGTTGCCCTGGTAGTAGAATGAGGGTGTAATTGTGATAGATAAAGGATGACATTTTGACCTTCGATTGAGTAATGATTTGAAAAAAGGGATTTCACGGATGGCATAGGATTAAAATACCCACGTAAGGGGAATCACATTGGGATGCTATGAAATACGGTTATAGAAGCATGGAATCGCCCCTAGGTGGATCAAAATAATCACTTCTGACGTTCCCTAAGGAGACACGAGCCCTAGAGATAGTGTTACATAAGAGGACAACTTATCAGTATTAGATTGCAGATCAACTTTGAGGAGAATAAAAAATGGATGGATAAAAGTTACAATATAAGAGATGAGAATAGGTTATCATTCTTAAGATAAACACTGATGAAGAAGCATTAAAGGACATAGATTTATACATATAGGATAATAAACGAGAGTAACCTGGAGTTTGGTAGTAGACCTCAGTAACGATAAATTGAAGTAAGAGCTATGGTATAGTATGGCCTACTTAGATGAAGTAAAACTAATGATGCTTAGAGGGAAAAATTGTCATAATTTTGTATATGTTCACAAAGTGAGGCCTAGAGATTGACCAAAAGCTGGAGGAAAGATGAGATAAGAGTCGCATAGGCACACGTACAAAGTTAGAGTCATAGAAGCTACATGATAGGAGATAGCAACAGTTACGAGATTGGGAAGATTCCGACCACAAGTCGTGGTGAGAAAAAGAGGCTAAAGGTGGGAATACCCTGGACTTTGGGATTCATTTACAGAACAGTTGCCTAGATGGAAAGAGGAGTACTAAAGTATTCGAAAGAGCTATGGGCTATGAATGATAAGTGCATAAGTCAACATTCGAGGACGAATGTTCCAAAGGGGGGAATGATGTTACACCCCATATTTTCATACCTGAAAGTACGCCATAAATTAATTGATGAAAGCTCGAAAATGAGATGTTACGTCCCGCATTTTTTTACGTTAAGGTTTCGTCATAAGTTAATCGACGTAAGTTCAGAAATGAGATTATTTTGGATTTATAAGTATTATGCTATTTCAAACAAGGGATAAGTAAATTCGTGAAGGTGGGAGGTAAACAAATCGAAGAAACTGATTTTCGTCGAAGTTTGAGAATTTGGGATAAAACACGGTATGAGCTATAATACCCCGTATTTAAGGACTAGTGCCATACAAGGTACCACATAACCATGATAGTAAGGTGTACAAGGTATGTTAAGGTAAGTAGTATTTTATGTAATTTGAGATAATTTTTAATTATGTGGATAATTATGGATTTTTAGTGGGAGATTAATTAAGTAATTAAGTCAATTGAGTAATTAAGCAAAAAAACTGATAAGATTAAGTTCTCCCACGTGGCAGCAAATAAAAGTGACTCAAAAATCTAAAATGTGACTCTTGGTTCATGAAGACTATGTGGCACAATTAGGGAAATTGTTTGGCCAAGTAACCCTTATCAAGTGGAGCCCACACCACTATAACAAAGAGCCTCTCTAATTCATTTGAGAGAGATATCATACAGAATCGCATTGATAACATGATTAGCTAATACAAAAGGCTTCTCTAATGAAGATGGTCATTACTAATGAAGGCTTCTCTAATGAAGATGGTCATTACTTATTAATACTAAGTAATAGATGAAAATGCTTTAGAAAATTCATACAAGATCCAATTATGCGTGAGATGCAATTCTAAGAAAGCACGGTAAAATCTTTCTCAAGAATATCATACGGATTTTTCCTACTTCGATTTTTTCACAACATGTTTTGTCGCGATTATCATGTGTTATAGGTATTGTCAAGAGAACCGGATCAGGTATGTTTAGGCTATCCCTTCTTTATTTTTGGCATGATCCATACGATAAAAATGAGATGAGAAAACGCACAACTTCCATAAATGACTCCATTCATAGTAATGCTAGAGATGCTAATGTTATTGATACACCACGTGTCGTATTATTCTATCATTTGTTAATGGTTTTATGACACTACGAAAGATTTATTGACGTACTTCTCATGCATTGTATTCATTTATACATGTACATTGACCCATGACCAGATGTCGTTATATACGCGTATATATATATATATATATGTATGTATGTGTGTGTGTGTGTGTATGTATGGGATATGGGAAAAGGTTACGTCGTTATATGCGCACCATCACCTGATCAGCTGGTATACATTGATGATTTTTCCTAGAGTAGTCGAGATGATATGATGGGATTCCCTCAGAGGCTTGATGATGTTATGAACATGTGTACCTATGCACGACATGACATTCATACACATATGCATGACACTATAAGTATTTCATGATTTACTAAGTTATCCAGATTTATAGGTTGAGTCGTGTATTCCATGTTTCTTCTATGTCTTTTATATACTTATTTATGTGCCTTACATACTCAGTACATTATTCGTGCTGACGTCCTTTGTTGGGGACGCTGCATTCATGCCTGCAAGTATAGAAAATCAGTTTGAAGAGCCCTCATAGTACACGAGGTTAGCATTCAGTGAAAGATCGATAAGACTCCACCTCATTCGGAGTGCAGCCGAGTCTATCATGAGTTATCGTGTCAGAATTTTGTTGCAGACTTATAGGTAGGCCGGTACCCTATCCCATTTAATGTTAAATACTCTTAGAAGCTTTGTAGATAGAGATTCATTTTGTACAACATGTCAGAGGCTTTGATGGCCCATATGTATTCGTATTTAAGAAAGATGGTTCAACGTATATAGTGCTTTCCCACTTATAGTTATACATTACGAGTTTCGGCCGTGTTGGACCAATTACCAATCATAGTATGATCAGAAAGATATGTTAAGTTGGTGCTCGGTTGAGTAAGATACAGGGTTCCCATCGTGACCCTTTGGTTTGGGTAGTGACCTTTCCTTTTCTTCTCGAACCTCATAACGCCCTTCATAGGCGAAATCCGTAGCAAGACTCGCTCTCCAACCAAGAATGCAACATCGCTAACCTTCCAATACGCATAACTCTTCTGTCTAGACTAGGATGTGCAAAGTCGATCTTGAATCACCTTCACCTTATCCAGTGCATCCTGAACCAAGCCTGTACCCAAAATTCTAGCCTCGCCCGGCTCGAACCAGCCCTCTAGAGACCGACACCTCATATAAAATAGAGCCTCATACGATGCTATCTGGATGCTCGACTAATAATTGTTGTTGTAGGAAAACTCCGCAACTGGAAAGAACTGATCCTACGAACCTCCAAACTCCATCACATATGCATGGAGCATATCCTCTAATATCTTAATAGTGTGTTGCGACTGTCCGTGTGTCTGGGAGTGAAATGCTGTGCTCAGCTCCATAAAGTACCCAACTCATGCTTTACGACTAATGTATACTGCGTACCCCGGTCAGAGATGGTAGATACCAGTACGACATGAAGCCTGACGATCTCGCAAATATAAGTTCGAGCCAGCTGCTCGGAAGAATAGGTAGTCATCACAAGAAGGAAATGAGCTGACTTAGTCAGCCTATCCACAATCACCCAAATTGTATCAGACCTCCGCTGAGTTCGTGGAAACCCAAAAACGAAATCCATGGTGATCCGCTCCCATTTCCTTTCCGGGATCTCTAACTACTGAAGCAACCCACCTGGCCGCTTATGCTCATACATTACCTGCTAGCAATTTAGACACCGACCTACATACATCACCATGTCCTTATTCATTCTCCTCCACCAGTAATGCTTCCTCAAGTAATGATACATCTTCGCAGCACCCGAATGATTAGAGTACCGCGAACTGTGAGCCTCCTGGAGAATCAACTCACGTAAACCATCCACATTGGGCACATATAGCCTTCCCTACATCCTTAATGCACCATCTCCCCAATAGTGACCTCCTTAGCATTACCGTGCTGGATTGTGTCCTTAAGGACAAGCAAATGGGGGTCATCATACTGACGCTCTCTGATACAATCATAAATAGAAGACTGAGAGACCGCACAATCCAATACTCGGCTCTGCTAAAAAATATCAATTCTCACAAACAGGCTGGCTAAGGCCTGAATATCCAACGCTAATGGCCTCTCTACTGCTGGTAGATGTGCGAAACTCCCCAAACTCTCTACCCGGCAACTCAAAGCATCGGCCACCACATTGTCCTTCCCCGGATGGTACAAAATGGTGATGTCATACTCCTTAAGTAGCTCCAACCACCTCCACTGATGCAAGTTAAGATCCTTTTGCTTTAACAGATGTTGTAAACTCCGATGATCGGTGTAAATCTCACAAAGGACACCTTACAAATAGTGTCGCCAAATCTTTAAGGTATGAACAACAGATTCCACCTTATTTGGATCCACCTTGATCCCATCACTTGATACTACATTACCCAAGAATGCCACTGAGTCTAGCCAAAACTCACACTTTTAAAATTTTGCCTATAAATTCTTTTCTCTCAAGGTCTGAAGCACAATCCTCAGGTGTTGCTCATGGTCCTCCCGAGTCTGGGAGTACAACAGAATGCCATGAATAAATAAAATGATTAAAGAGTCAAAATAAGGCTGGAACACATTGTGCATCAGTGCAGAAAAGTTGTTAGAGCATTGGTCAGCCCAAAAGATATCACAAGGAACTCGTAGTGACCATACTGAGTCCTGAAAGTAGTCTTCGAGATACATGGTTCCCGAATCATCAACTGATGATAGCATGAATGTAAGTCAATCTTGGAAAAAACCCTGGAACCCTATAGATGATCAAATAAATCATCAATACGAGGAAATGGATACGTGTTCTTCACTGTAACTTTGTTCACCTGACGATAATTAATGCACATACGCATATAACCATCCTTTTCCTTCACAAATAAGACCAGATCACCCCAAGGTGACACACTGGGCTAAATAAAACCCTTATGAGGCAACTCCAGCAACTGCTTCTTTAATTTCTTCAACTCCGGAAGAGCCATACGATATGAAGGAATAGAGATGGGTTGAGTTCCCGAGAGGAAATCAATGCCAAAATCAATATCTATGTCGGGTGCCATGCCTGGAAGGTCATCCGAAAACACATTTGAAAAGTCCATCACTACTGGAATTGACTTAACTGTAGGGGTATCAATACTGAAATATCTCACATAAGCTAGATACGCGTCACACCC
Source organism: Nicotiana paniculata (assembly GCA_005239505.1). NCBI lineage: Eukaryota > Viridiplantae > Streptophyta > Magnoliopsida > Solanales > Solanaceae > Nicotiana > Nicotiana paniculata. The sequence continues at coordinate 88,784 of ML355296.1, forward strand.
CTTGTCAACCATTAGTTGAGCTTTAAGAAATGAAATAACTCTACTGGGAGTATCCTCTAAGGTACCCCTCAATTCTAATCGCGGTAGACCTGGCATAGCCAATGTCACGGTCTTAGCGTTACAATCAAGAATAGCATAATGGGGCGACTACCAGTCCATGCCCAAGATAACATCAAAGTATACCATACTGAGAAATAATAAATCGACTCTAGTCTCAAAACAACTAAGAGCAATCACACACGACCGATACACGTGGTCTACAACAAGAGAATCTCCCACAAGAGTAGACACATAAACATGGGAACTTAAAGAATCCTGAGATATTCCTAAATACGGCAAAAATACGAAGACACAAAGGAATATATAAAGCATGGATGAAACAATACTGACTCATCTCTATGACAGACTGGAACAATGCATGTAATGACAGAGTCGGAAGCAATTGCCTCTGTACGAGCTGGAAAAGCATAATATCTGGCTTAGCCTCCCTCTCCAGGGCAACCTCGACCTCCACCTAGAGCTGGCAGAGCAAGTGGGGTAGTAGCTAGTGCTAGAATCATAGCCCGAGGACCCGGTGGAGCACATGATGGATGAGAAGTCTGTGGAGGTACACCCCTCCTAAGTATAGAGAAATCCCTCACAATATGGTGAGTGTCCCCACACTTCTTGGAGCACGTGGATGCTGTGACTGGCCGGGCCAGGTTGTCTGGACTGGCCGCTAAAAGCACCCCGTGCATGAAGCACACTAGATACTGGTGTTGCTCAATGAGGTTCTTCGGGCCTAAAAATGGCTGGAATACTATTGGCGGTTTGAAGAGCTGAATGAATCGAGCGACTTACATAACCCCTACCATGGCGAACTGCAGCTGTGGCACAAGTACCACTGTAAGTAGCAGACTCTCGAGACCTCTTGGCCTCCCTCTCCTCTCTATCCGGCAAAGCATGCCCTCCAATCTCCTGGCAATACTCACAAATCGATTATAAGAGATATCCATCTCTAACTTCCTGTCCATACTAATGTGGATGCTGGGGTGGAGTCCCTCAATAAACCGACAAACCCTCTCTCAAACTGTGGCAACCAAGGCCGGTGCATGTCAGGCCAAATCACTAAAGCAGACTGCATACTCTGATATACTCATAGCACCCTGACATAGCTACTCTAACTCCATGTGTTGTGCGTCCCTGAGGCTCTAAGGGACATATTCTCCCAAAAACATGTCTGAGAACTGAGCCATGTAAGTGAAGTTGCCTCAGCCGGACTACTCAACTCATAAGCACGCCACCACTGATAGGCTGGTCCTCTAAGATGAAATGTGGTAGAAGAAACCCCACTCGTCTTCGCTACGCCCATAGTACGGAGAATATGGTGACACTCCTTTAGAAAACCCTAGGCATCATCTGTCGCCAATATGATGAAGGTATGCGGATAGTAATTTTTGTATCTCTCAAGTCTTAGCAGATCTGCCTCAGAAGTTGTTGGCCTAACCTCGTGCTGGACCGGAGCTACCGGTTGCATAGGTATAAACTCTGGGGCCTGGCTAACCTGGACCTGATGCTCAGGGGTACGGGCTATGCTACCCCTCCCCTAGCCTCAGATGTGGCAAGAGCAAGTGGAATTAATTCAGTCTGAGCTAAGGTGTTCAACATGATCATGAACTGGGGCTAAGGTCTCCTGGAGGGCTTGTGCAGCAACATGCACCTCAGGTGTTTTCCCCCCAGCTGCAGCTACTAGGGGCTTCTCTGTTGCAGCTTGCGCGGGTGCTCTGGTTGGATCTAGTGGTCGTCCTCATCCTCTACTCTGGCCCCGACCTCTCGCGGATCTAGAAGGGGTGAGGGTGCCTGGTCATCAGATCCTCCGATACAGTTCCTCACCATCTGTGAGAAAGAATAGAATACAGAAGTTTTGAATTTTGATGTCAACAAATTTTGCACGGCAATGAATTAAAGAAGTATAGTTTTTCCTAACAGTTCCACATCCTCCCAAAGATAAGTAAAGACGTCTCTGTACCGCTCTGCGAGACTCTAATAAACCAACTTGTGACTCACGACACCTATTAACCTAGTGCTCTGATACCAACTTGTCACGACCCAACCTTCCCTTAGTGGGAGGTCGCGATGACACCTAGTCTCTACGACTAGGTAAGCCTAACATTTGCGGAAAAATAATGAAATTGAAAGCATAAATTTTAACAACTGAAAACAACATGTAATTTAATAACTGAAAGCAATGTCGCTCAGCATATCCATAACAACTCTCAAAATATATGCAGAATTTCCCCAAGACCTGGAACATCATAAGTTACAAGCTTCGAAGAATTTGAATAATTGTTCTATACATGAGTATTTAGAATTAGTAAAGGAAGAACTACACCAAGAGATAGAGGGGGACTCCTAGGTCTGCGAACGCGGCAGATATACCTTGAATTCTTCGGAACCACAACAGATGCACAACTAATAGCGAGGCTGGAATAATGTACCTGGATCTGCACACGAAAACATGTGCAGAAGAGTAGCATGAGTACACCACAATGGTACCCAGTAAGTGCCAAGCCTAACCTCGGTCGAGTAGTGACGAGGTCATGTCAGGCCCACTGGTAAATAATAAATAAGGCAGGAAAATATCTAGTACAATAATAGATAAAAATTTAACAAAAGGAAATGCAACAAATAATAGTCCAACATATAGGTTAAACAACGGGGGATTTCCCGAGATACTGTCTCGTAGTCCGAAAATAAACATGCAGGGAGAACTCCCGAGGTACCGCCTCGTAGTCTCAAAAGTAAATGTGCATGGAGAACTCCTAACGTACTGCCTAATAGTCTTAAATGTAAATGTGCAGGGGGATCTCCCGGGATACCGTCCCATAGTCCCAAAATAAATACGTAACTCAAACAAATGAGGATAATAGTTACAACAACCAAAACCTATAGTTTATACTAAGTACAAGTCAAGAAAAGAAGTAGGATTGCATTAAGAATGCTGCAAGGAGTTTAGATAAGCAATTAAGACACGTAGGCATGCTATTCTAGGCTAACAGGATAACTACACATGCTAGTATAACTCTATTAAGATGAAACAAGAGGGAACAAGTTACTACTCAGTAAAAATATGGTTTTACAACAAATATCCCGTGCACGCACTCGTCACCTCACATACACGACGCTCACATATTATAACAGTACCAAAAATCCTAAGAGGTTTTTCCCACACAAGGTTAGGCAAGCTACTTACCTCGAACCAAGCTAAATCAATCAGTAGCAATGCATTTCCCACGAATATCCGACCCCGAATGGTCCAAATATAGCCAAAATCAATTACATACCATAAATATATCTACAAGACACTAATCTAAGATAATGCAAGAAATTAGGAACTCGACCAAAAAATCCTCCCCGGTCCCACGTATCGAAATTGGGTAAAAGTCACAAAACATGAACACCCATTCACTCACAAGTCCAACCATATAAGAATTGCTCGAATCCGACCTCAAATCGCCTTTCAAAACTCAAAATTTTAGTTGAAGAATTTCTTCCCATTTTTCCAGAATTTTCAACCCCAAATCAAAAATTAAAGATGCAATTAATGATAGATTAGTGTTATATAACCAAACTCAACTGTAGAATCATTACCCAATCGATGTCTTTAGATATCCCTCAAAGTCTCGTCCAAATCTGAGCTCTCAAACTCAAGTTTTGATAAAAATGGCCAAACCCTCGTTTTTAAAATGTTATGTTCTGCCCAGGCATTCCTCCTTCGCGAACGTGGCCACACCCTCGCGTTCGTGAAGCACAAATTTTTCTCTAGTCGAAAACCTCCTTCCCGAACACGAGAGCCCCGTTGCGAACGTGGAAGCTTACATTGCCTGACCCTACGGGAACGAGGGAATCTCATCACGAACGCGTAGACTAAATGCCTGGAGGTCCATCTGACCGTTCATCTATGCGAACACGATGACCATATCGAAAACGCATAGTCTCAATCATCCATATCTTCACGAACGTGGGAACCACATCGTGAATGCAGGAACCACATCGCGAACGCGAAGGAATAACTGAGCTGGCCTCCGAGATGCCTTACGCGAATGTGAGACCTCTCTCACGAACGCGATGAAGGAAACTAGAAACTGAGACACCAAGTGATCCTTAAGCATCCGAAACACACTCGGGGCCTCTGGGACTTCAACCAAACATACCAACCAGTCCCAAAACAAAATACGAACTTAGTCGAGCCCTCAAATCACATCAAACAACGCTAAATACATGAATCACCCTCCGATTCAAACTTAATGAACTTGAAACATCAAATTTCTACTGTCGATCCCTAAATCCATCAAACCACGTCTGATTGACCCCAAATTTTACACAAAATTCATATTAAATATTATGGAACTACTCCATCTTCAAGAATCGGAATCCAACACTGAAATCAAAAAGTCCACTACAAGTCAAATTCCCCAAAAATTCGACTTTCACCATTTCAAGCCTAAATAAGCTATAGACATCCAAACACAATCCGGACACGCCCCTAAGTCCATAATCACCCAACAGAGCTAACAGAACAAACAAAACTCCATTCTAGAGTCGTCTTCATACAGTTCTAACTACGGTAAAAAATCCTTAGGCTTGAGCTTCCGTTTAGGGAGTAAGTGTCCCAAAACACTCTGAAACCACAACCAGCACCTCCTTGCAAGTCACAGAAGCATAAAAAAATATGGGGAAAGCAGTAAACTAGGGATCGGGACTATAACTCTCAAAACGACCGGTCGGGTCGTTACACCTTGAGGCTGAATGTGTAATCGATTGAGTCGTTGTATCCAACATGCTAAAAAAATATTATAAATAGACTATAAAGTGTATCACTGATGTAATGCTATAATAATCTATAATTCTAATCATACATATTTTTTTCTCATGTTGGGCCACAAAACCGATCGACATTGGTGTGTAATATCAATAAATAATATTGTAAAAAGTTTAAAAAAAAATTTTCCTACCAAAGGCGGTCAGTATTTTAAGGTCAAACAGTCAAAGGATAACCTAACTGTAGCAACCAACATTACAGACTGACGTATGTCTGTATTTTGAGATTTAGAGATGCCAGACGAGTTTCTTCTCCATTTTCCTCTTTCGTCTATCTCTCTTCCTCACTAATTTCACTCCAAATCCTACCCAAAATCAACTCTTCTCCTCCATAATCAAAGCCCTTCCTTTTGTCAATAACGTTCGTGCCCCCCATCCACTCCTTCCTTTGTCTGTCACCCACCACCACCCACAAGTGCTACGTTGCTGCTACCACTGTTATTCCCCAACCACCGCCGACCACTGTTCTACCACCCTTTTCTCTCTTCTCTTTCAAGGTTAGTAATATACCTTTATATTTTAATAATTATAATTGTATAAACTAGAGTTTATGGCTATTTAGGGCATGTGTGAAATTAAAAATTATGTTGTGAACTACATTTAGGGCTATAAATGATATTCTACAAATTATATTGTGATTTATAAATTTCATCAACAAGGGTTTAAAGCTATTTAGAGATATATGTGAACTACATTTTGATTATAATTTTCGTTAATGCTCTAATTGAACAACATTTTGATTATTTTTTCCGCATATTATTTAAATTAACTACATTGTAACTAAAGCTTAATATGCAATTTAAACTATAATTTAATTTGAATAGTCAATTAATATGACATGTAAATTTTATTATTTATTCTTTGTGTAGATGGAACATAGTAGTTGGATATATAATATGAATTATCCTAATATTAATTTTTGAGGGAGGATTTTATAGAAGGGTTAAGGTATTTATTATGCATGTAATATTACTTGAACTGTTTCGAATTGGAGGGATGATTAGGTGTCCTTGGAAAATGCATGTTTTTGAATTTCTGGGATCGGAGGACGTTAAGGCCCATCTTTATAGTAAGGAGTTTATGGATAAATTATTTTGTGTAAACTAGTCATGGAAAGGTCGATGAAAGTGATGGTGTATTTCATAACATAGTTGTTACTGAAAGTAGTAGGTTGGTCTAGAATATCGTGGAAGTTTATTGTGTTCTAGATGTTGGTAGGGTGGAAGTTGAGAATTCGCTAGATGTTGCATACCAAAATGACACATCAAATATTAATCAAATGGTAGACGATTAGTTAGAACATGACTTGGAGCATCCTTAGCACATATTAGAAGAAGTTGATATGAAGGACATAATACCCATAGAAAATGTGGGCGGAGAATCAGCCGATGAAAATGAAATAACTGAAGAGGAAGAATTGTCCGGTGAGGAAGAATATGCTGAAGGCGACTAGCATGTTATTTTTTGCAGGCGCTCTCGACTTATATAAATTTACATTCTTAATTTTATTATTTTATTTAATTTATGCAGATGGACGAAATATGTCGAGGTAGATCTATAAAGAATAAGAGGCTGATAGATTCTGAGGTTAGTACTACACCCTCTCTTGCTTCCTCCACACTTGCATTCATTTGCTGCAGATAGCCGACATTATTCTTATATGCACACATCATTTTCACCACATCTATATATGCATCCGACTACCTTCTATACGCTCCTCATCAACTTCATTTTCTTCTCTAGATAGATCCCAACACTCTAGATTGCACCCATCTGGTTTGCAGTAGGATTCTAGATTGCAATACTATAGATTTCAGCCATCTTGATCTACCACCCCATCTCTCTCCACAAAGTGCGTCTCATAGCATTTAAGAATTTTGCCTTTGGGATAGTAGCTCTGAGCCTGTTGCCTCCAATTCTACGCACGCTTTAGATACACATGAGGATGATGATCCAGATGCAGTGCAATATGATTGTTATAATACGATGATCATCAAGCCTGAGGGAACTTGGTAAGATCTATATATTACTTATTTGTTTTATTATTTTTTGCATTATACTAGCTATGTTTCTTATTTCTTTATTTTCTATATTAAAGGTTCATACCAAGTCATGAGATTTCTAAGATAATCACTAAGGCCATTGGCCGATTGTATGATTCCCCCAATGCAACATGGAGTGATTTTCCACCAGAGCTCTTACATCAAATTTTCAACCAGTTTAAGATTTTAATGCAATTATTATATGCTTAAATGTTATATTAATAATATTTCCATCTAATATTAAACACTTGATTTGTAGACTAAATGTGCATAGTAGGACTTTCATAACAGTGCAATTGTTATAATTTTTAAGTACAAAGCCCCTAAGAATTAGACAATATTTTATGTGATGCTCGCAAGAACAACAAGAAACCTTCATGGGTTCTGCCGCAATTATGGGAGGATCTACTAAGCCAGTGGTCACTGAGGATTTTGAGAAGAAGAGCGAACAAAGGAAGAAAGCCCGATCATCTGAGAAGGGTGGCACATTGCACTATGTGGGTGCAAGAAGCAGGGGTATTATGAGGAGACAACTGGTAATTACTTAAAATATTAAAATCTATTTTTTTCTAACTATATTCATTGAAAGTTAGTTGACAGATTTAATTTTATTTGCAGGAAATAAATATGTGAGGAAGCTGACTCACAGTGAATTTTTCATGGAGATTCACATCTGGAAGAAGAAGACTTTGTCGGATTCAACTACATGGGTCGTGGATCGAGCGAAGACTACCCATGTAAGTTTCATAACTATTATAAGTTATAATTTAGTTTTATAATATTATTGACCCACTATTTCTTTATCTTACAAATGAAGAATCACTGTAAGACTACCCTGTATGAGTACAGTCAGAGTCGGCCAACAAGTGATCAGGGCAAGCGTCCTTCTATTTTAGACGAAGAAGAGTAGAGGCCTGGTTGATGTTGTTGGTGGTCCTAGAAAGGGGATAGTATACAATTTTCCTAAGAGATCATTTCGACGCTACAAGGCTAGATTGCAAGTATAGAAACTTAGCACAGGGTGAGGTATTTGATAGGTCGACTCTCTTGTCTATGAAAAAGAAGATTGTACAACTTTCATCCGAGCTTGAACATGCAAAGTCTAGAGAAGAAAAGAGAGGCTAACAATTTCATAGCCTTCCGCATCAACTGGCCAATCTCTTACTAGTGGGGCTTATCCAATTCTCTGGTCTCATGAGTCTTCCCTGGAGGCTACTCCTCCTTATCGTGATCCTTCCTCCCATGTCAAATATGAATTTCTAGTAGTGGAGATGACGCAATACAAGACACTTCTTGAATGGTTTTGTATTGCTAAACTCTTTCTTGAATTTGTGAATACTTTGTTGGATGTTTGAATTGTTGCAAATAACTCTATATATGTTATTAATATTGTTTGTTATTGGAAATTTTGTTGCAAGTTTGTATTGTGGTTGATGAAGTTTATAAAGTGATTGTTGTTGTATTATAGTCGGTTATTATTATAACGCGTACATGTGATGCTTTATGGTTGCTTGGCAGTAATATAACGTTGCCATTAACTTGTTTTGTAACTTTTGGTAGGTGGTGAATCTTGAAAGCAATCATATTATGCCATTCTTTTTCAAGAAAATCGTCCACATAATGATCAAAGTTGGTTTGAAAGTTCATTTAAAATCCAAAAATTAATATTACCAAGATAACTCGGTCGGTAACTGCAATTTTCATGCATTGAAAATATCGACCGACTTCGGTCGAAAAATATGATTTTAATTGAGAATATCTTAAAGTTACCGACCGAAATAAGTCGGAATTAACATTTCTAAAAATTATTTAAATTTAATATATTGGTCGCTATTTTATAGAAAATAAAAATTATTTTTCAGAATAACGAGTGAATTCGGTCGGTATATTTATTTTTCCTAGGTTGTGTGTCCAAAGAAGGTGGTCAACTTTTGGTTGAACAATTCGGCCGCTTTCAGTCGACATAACCACCGATTTCGATTTGTATTTCTTACTGACCATGCTTATATCGTCGGATTAAAATCGGCTGGAAATCGATGAATTTTTCTAATATACGACCGATGTCGATCAGTTTTTCTAGACAGGTTTTCGCCATTTTCTAGTAGTGATTTCTCATTTTTCTTGCCAACCGTCAAAGATAAAAATACTCCCTCCGTTGTAATTTATGTGATCATTTGACTAGCACGTAACATAATAAAGATATGATATATATTTTTAAATTTATGATTTAAAAAAACCTTAAATACTAGTGTAGCTTTATATCATTTAATTAGGAGTAAAGTGAGAATTTTAAAATTAAATTACTTTTTAAATATAAAAATATGACATTCTTTTGGAATATACTAAAAGGGAAGGTGTGCTACATATGTTAGAACATAAAATATATATATGATGAAATATAGTCTTATTATAAAGGTATGAGTGAAAGAAAGGAATACTTTGCTTAATTGTCTTACGAATAACGACAAGTAATTGCTTATGTTTCTTACAGCTAGTTATAGCTTAAGTTTATAGTATAAATTCTTGGTCTATCCTAGCTAATAGATATTAGTGTTATCTGGCATACATAGACAAATGCTCAAAGATCTTCAGACAGCCAGTCTGATCTTACATTAGTCATGTGCACTTTTATTAAAAAGAATTGGAGAAAAATGAAAAGGGTTATTGTAAGGCCCTTTAAAAGTTGGCAAGAATTTAAGGCTTTAAAGTGCAACAAGCTAAGGTGGGTTTCGCCAGTCGCGGATTAGTTTTTATGGACCAACAATGCGTCGCAAAGTGGAAAGAAGAACCAGCTCAACAGGACAATTATGCGGTCAATTATGCATACTGCAAATTAGTTTTGTGGATCACTAAATTGTGGCACAGTGGTCCAGAAGGGTACCGGTTATGGGTGTCAATGTCACGACCCAAATCGATGGGCCGTGACGGGCACCCGGTGCCTTACTCAATAGAATACCAACGTAACGTATTTTTTTTATCGTACTAATATTGTCAAATATGATGGAGAGGTTGTCGTGAGATACGTAGAATAAAACATGAGAAAATACTCAACATGATATACCGACTTATACATATGTTGTACGGGCCTATAAAGCAGGCATGATCCTTTATATACTCAAAACATAGGCCGATAAGGCCATACAAGTATCCGTATACATGACATCTATCTACAAGTCTCTAAGAGTACATAATATCATAAAGGTCATGACAAAGCCCCGCCATACTAATCAAAACACGTCTTAGTCATACTGACCAAATAAGCAACTCTGGATCAGTTGGAGCACACCAACATCTTCCGCGGAGCTGATAGCCTATTTGGAGGACTCTCAACCTATCTATCAGGACCTGCGAGCATGAAAAGCAGCGTCCCTAGGAAAAAGGGACGTCAGTACAAATAATGTACCGAGTATGTAAGGAAAAATCAGTAAATAAAAGACACGAGAGAAACATGAAGTAAAATACTCATATGTCTAAATAGCCATGTGAACCATTTAATAGTTATAATGTCATGCATATGCATATAAATGTTATGTCATGCATAGATATATGCGTTCATAACATTATCAAGCCTCTGTGGGCATCCCATCATATCATCTCGGCCATTGTGGGCAAATCATCAACGTATACCAGCTGATCAGGTGGTGGTATATATATAACGTTGTAACCTTTTCCCATATCTCATATACATATAATATACATATATACGCATATATAACGCCATCTGATCAGGAGAATACGTCAATAAAATCTTTTTGAATGCCATACAACCATTATGCCTTCGATTAATATCATGAAGTAAACTTTATCCACTTACATATTTTCTGAGACCCATGAACAAATGATAAAATAATAGGACGCATGAGGAATCAAGAACATGTGCGTCTCTAGCATTTTTATCGATAGAGTCATTTATGAAAGTTGTGAATTTGCTCGTTTCGGTTGTATCGTGTGGATTATGCCAAAAATAAAGAAGGGATAGCTTTAACATACCTGATCTGATTCTCTTGAAAATCCCTCTGACATACGTCAATTGAGACAAAACACGTAACGGCGGATCGAAGTAGGGGAGAATCCGTATGATATTCTTGAGAAAAATTGTACCGTTTAATCTCACAATTGCGCCTAACACTGCTGTAGCGTTATGAGATTTCATATGAATTCATTTGAGAATTCCTTCGTCACTTAGCACATACACCTCCACAAAAATGACGTAGGAAGAGGTCTTATGATTCTTGGTTGTAATTTCACAAAGTCATAAGCCTTTTTCACTTTGTGAATTTAGAAATTCTTTTATGGCTTCATTGAAGTTGAACGTTGCCATTCCATATTTGTGAATTTGAGAGTCTTTTACCTTAGTGGGTGTGAGCCCCGCTAGGTGCTGATTTAGCCAAGAGTTCCTTCAAAAGCAGCCACCTTGAAGAATGATTTAAGAGTCACATTTTGTGACTTTGTTGACTGCCACCTTAATGGTTATCCATTCCCAACCAATTAACCACCAACATCTTAATTAATTTTTAATATTCCGTTAAAATTAATAATTACCCAATTATCTACATGATTAAGAATTATCTTAAATTATTAAAATACTACTCACTTTTAACACGCCTTATACACCTTACTATCATGGTCATGTGGTACCTTGTATAACACTAGTCCATAAATACCGAATATTTTAGCTCGGGCCGTATTTTATCCCAAAATGTCAAACTTTGACGAAAATTCATTTTCTTTGATTTTCTTACCCTCTCACATTCACGAATTTACTCATCACTTGTTTGAAATAGCATAATGCTTATAATCTCCAAATAATCTTGTCCTTGAATCTGAGGTCAATTATCTTACGACAATTTCATGTATAATACTACAGGGTGTAACATCTTCGTAATATAATGGTGCGGAGCGTTGTAAAGACTCGTAAAAATTTTCTTGTTTAAAAATAATGCCCGAATGAGTCTCCGAGTTGTTTTTGTTTTGGAAATTTTTAAAGTGGACCAAAATTGAGTAAAAAGTACCCCAATACTTAAAGAATAAAATTTTCCAGAAAGTGGGTGTTATGCGACGCACTATGCGATCGCAACCTGGGCAGATCACTGCCCCATTTGAGGTCAACTATGCGGTCCATTGTGTGATCACATTTCAGTTCTGTAGACCGCATATCTGTCTTATTGTTGCCTTTGAATTTGGGAGGGAAGTTATGCGACACATTATGTGATCACATAACGTGTATGTGAACCGCACAATTGTCTCATACCTGGGTAGTGTGTTTTGAATTTTGGCCCATCTTGAGGGCCATTATGCGATCGATTATGCGGACCGCATGTCAGGAATGCGATCGCATTCCTGACCGCATTCTTGTGTGGGGCCCTATTTTTCAACTTTTTTAAACCTGACCCCAGTTCACTAAAACACCCCGCCCCTTCAATTTTTAACCATTTTCTGATATATTAGAGAGAGAAAAGACAGGGTTCTAGAGAGAGAAAGTCCCAACTTCACTCTAAGAGGTAAGCTTCTACCTCATTAACCTTAATTTCAAGATTTTTGTTAAAATCTAGTAAAGAAAAATAGGTTGGAGTAACCTTTCACTAAAAAGGGGTTATTTATCTAAAGGAACACCTAGTGTTTGATAGAAAGCTCAAATGAGTTCAAGACATGTTCATGATTCCTAATTTTAAGTTTAAATGTGCCGCGTTTTGAATTAGATTGAAGGTTCTAGTCGGTCCGGTGATTTGAAAGTAAAAGTTAGAAGGGGATTTCGACCCCAGGTATGTATGGATAACTTTAACCTTTGTAGAATCCGCTTGTTGCGTCCGAGAATACGACATGTGTACCTTGTTGATAATATGTGAATTAATTGTTCAAATGTGTTGAGACTTAAGATTCTACTCTCTGATTGTCCTGGTTGATTGTCATATTATCGTGCTATATGAGGTTGTGAAAGGTGTATTGATGTGCCTGTCTTATTATGTGCAAATCTCGTAAATGCTCGAGAGTATCGATATGAAAGTATGTGTTAATGAATGAAAGATTGTTGATGTGCCAAAGTGTGGGAATGTATATAATGGCTAAAAGTCATGCGTGGAAAGTAATGGAAAAAGGGTATTGTGAAACGATGTAAATGAGTTGAACGATTATGGCAACACCGTGTACATGAATTACTGCTTGGTAAGAACTATGGTGGCTTAGGCCCAAATAAATAAATTGTGGATATGAACTTGTGTTCCTTGAAATGTTGATTCTTGTGATTGATTGTTTGTGGTTAATTGTTACATAACATGATTGTCGGGTGGGATCGGGTTGCGCGCCGCAACACGAACTAATAAAGATAATAGGACGTGAGGTAATAAGGGTGGCTGAGGTAATAAGGGTGGCCGAGGTAATAAGGACGGAATGTCATCATTATCACCATTGAAATGAAAATCTATGAAACTTGATGAGATGTAAGGTAATAAGGGTGGCCGAGGTAATAAGGACGGAATGTAATCTTTATCACCATCGAAATGAAAAATCGGGGAAATTCTTGAATATGGTAATGTTGAAAGGGGAAAAAGAGAGATCGTGAAACTTGATGATTTGGTTGTTCTTTTCCAAGCGCGTTGATTGATTGGTTCTATTACTGTTTCTTACTTGTGTATTGTTTGATTTTTTTTGAGATAAAGTTTGTTCATACATAATAGTACTAGTCCATAATACTAATGTCCCTTTTGTCAGCGGCGCTACATTTTCTTATATAAATATAGGTGGTTCAACAGCAGGTAATTCAGCCCACTGTCACTAGTGCCTCCTCTCCTTTCTGTCAGCTGTTCTGGTGAGCCCCACTTCCTCCCGGGGCCACGTGTGGCTCATGTCATCTTAATTTGAGTTTATGGTGTAGTGTAAGGTATAACCGGGGCCTTGTTGCCGGCAAGTAGTATATAAATCTTTTGTACTTGTAGAGGCTCCGTAGACACAATGTGGGGAAAGTATATATGTATTTTGGGTAGTAAGCGTATGGTTTGGAATTGTGGTCCACGTTGTTAATGTTGTATGTATTTTGTAAGTAATTGGGTATCATGTGTTAGTAATGATAAAAAGTAGAAGTGAATTCAATTTGAAATTTTATGCTTAAGTTGTAAAGGGCTACTTTACTTGAATGATGTATATTGAAATAGCAGGGTAACGCGTGGGATAGGAAAGACAAATAAGGTTTGCTTGACTGGGGTCACCAAGTTGAGTGCCGGTCGCGTCCTTCGATTTTGGGGCGTGACAAACTTGGTATCAGAGCCAGGTTTTAAAAGTGTCCTAGGATGTCTCGGAGTCATGTCTAGTAGAGTTCTTCTTATCGTTGTGTTGTATACCACATTTATAATTAGGGGGCTACATCTACATTTAGGAAACACCCTTTAATTATTATTCTATATCGTGCGGTGAAGTGGAAAGTGAAAATATTCTTGTCTAACTCGTGCTCTGTTCCAAAATTTACAATACTGGAACCGAAGAAGAGAGCTCGGCTCGGCTCGGCTAGAGGGCGATGCCACCCCAAGTGTGGCTGTGAAATATGTACCCGATGGTCCGGGTACTTCTGATGGGGACCTCACGGGAGCTATTCATATGTTGGCTCAGTTAGTGACCGCTCAGGCCCACGGATCTCATGATGCCCCTACATACTCTAGCGGACAGGGAGATTCCACCGGTTCCAGAATCAACCAGTTTCTGCGGTTGGCCCCTCCAGAGTCCTCAGGTATTATCCGCAGGATTTTCTAGATGAGATGTGCAAGACGCTTCGGGTTATGAAGGCTACAGAGACAGATGGGGTTGAGTTAGCATCTTACAGGCTGAGGGGAGCAACATATTCATGGTTCGAGATCTACAAAAATTCCCGTGGGGAAGGAAGTCCTCCGGCGAGATGGAATGAGTTCGTTGATGCTTTCATGGATCACTTCTTGCCTGCCGAGGCTATGGCCGCCAGTACTACGGAATTTGAGGTTCTCAAGCAGGGTAATATGAGTGTGTGGGAGTACCACATGAAGTTTGTGAAGTTGTCCAAGTACGCTCCCTAGTTTTCATCGACTAGGGGTGCCAGAGTTTAACGGTTTATTCAGGGCCTTAGTCCTTTGGTTGTGAATGAAGCTGCTACAACTGCCTTGCACTCAGACATGAATTATGGTGAGATAGTGGGATTAGCCAGGCCACGGAGGCTAGGAAATTGAAGATAAGGTCGGAGAGGGAGAGTATTAGCAAGGCCTGGTCAGCGGGCCACTTGGGGAGTTCAGTTGGAGGGGGGATACCAGTTCAGGGGAAAGGACCATCAAGGCCATCCCAATCTTATGCTCAGTCCTCATCCACTGCATCGTCATCAGTGCACCATTATCAGCAGAACAGTCGCCGGGGACCAGGATCAGATAGTAGGATACCCTATCAGTCCGGTCGTCAAGGAGGGACGTTCCAGCAGCAGAGGAGGGCTTCATGCCCTAAGTGTGGGAGGTTCCATACCGAGCCTTGTTACCTGGATACCCCGGTATGCTATAGGTGTGGGTGAGAAGTCATATTCAGCGGGATTTTCGGGCGCTCAATTAGGGCATGGGTAGTGGTTTTGCTCAGCCGTCTGGTTCTTTAGTCGCCGCATCTTCAGTACGTCCTCGAGCTCCAGCAGGGTGTGGTGCAGTTAGAGGTGGAGCTCGTGGTAGAGGTGGACCCAACCAGTTCTATGTCCTTTGGACTGACCAATGCTCCAGCGGCTTTCATGGATCTTATGAATCGGGTTTTCAAACCGTTTCTTGACTCCTTCATGATTGTTTTTATTGATGACATCCTTGTCTACTCGCGGATTTGGAAGGATCATGTTGATCACCTCAGGGCAGTTCTGCATACTCTTCATTAGCACCAATTGTATGCCAAGTTTCCAAAATGTGAATTTTTGCTAGAGTCAGTCACATTTTTGGGTCATGTTTTTTCAAGATAAGGGATTAAGGCTGATCCCCAGAAGATCATAGCGGTGAAGGATTGTCCTAGACCAACGACCTCGACAGAGATTCGTAATTTCTTGGGTCTAGCCGGGTATTATCGGAGGTTTGTGGAGGGGTTCTCTACCTTCGCCTCCCCATTGACTAAATTGACGCAGAAGGAAACTAAGTTCCATTGGTCCGATGCTTGTGAGAAGAGATATTGAAATCAAGATTGACTTCAGCACTAGTGTTAACTTTGCTAGAAGGCACGGAGGGATTTGTGGTTTATTGCGATGCTTCAAGGGTTGGTTTGGGATGTGTGTTGATGCAACACGGGAAGGTTATAGCCTATGCTTCCAAGCAACTCAAGGATCACGAGAAGAATTATCCGACGCATGATTTAGAACTCGCGACAGTTGTGTTTGCATTAAAAAGTTTGCGGCATTATTTGTATGGGGTCCATGTGGACGTGTTCTCAAACCGCAAGAGTCTCCAATATTTGTTCAAGCAGAAGGAGTTGAATTTAAGGCAGCGGCGATGGTTAGAATTTCTTAAGGATTATGATATGAACATTCTGTAGCATCCAAGGAAATCAAATGTAGTGGATGACGCTCTCAGCCAGAAGTCTATGGGTAATCTGGCTCATATGGAGCAAGATCAGAGGTCGTTGGCTCGGGAGGTTTGTCAATTGGCTAGTCTGGGGGTCTGTCACTCGACCTCAGACGAGGGGAAAGTCATGGTGCATAATGGGGCAGAATCATCACTTGTAGCGGAAGTCAAGGAGAAGCAGTTTATTGATCCAGCATTGGCACAGCTGAAGGAGGCAGTTTTGAATAGCAAGATTTCGGCATTTTCACTCGAAAGCGATGATTGTGTTTTGCGGTGCCAGTGAAGGCTATGTGTTCCTGATATGGATAATCTTCGGGAGAGGGTGATGGCATAAGCTCACAGTTCCAGGTATTTCGTGCACCAAGGTTCTACGAAAATTTATTAAAATTTCCGGGAAGTTTATTGGTGGAGCTTTATGAAAAGAGGTGTGGCAAACTTTGTATCTAAATGTCCGAATTGTCAGCAGGTGAAGGCCAAGCATCAGAGGCCTGGTGTTAACTCAGCTTATGGGAATTCCAATGTTGAAATGGGAAATGATCAACATGGATTTAGTGGTAGGGTTACCTCGCACTCAGTGCAAGTTTGACTCGATTTGGGTGATAATGGATCGACTCACGAAATTAGCCCACTTCTTGCCGGTCAAGTCCACCGATACTGCAAACCAGTATGCTCAGTTGTATACCAAGGAAATAGTCAGGCTTCATGGTACTCCAGTTTCTATTATCGCAGACCGAGGATCCGAGTTCACGGCTAATTTTTGGAGGAAATTTCAGCAATGTTTGGGTACTTAGGTAAATCTCAGCACAACTTTCCATCCGCACACTGATGGTCAGGCAGAGTGGACTATTCAGACGCTTGAAGATATGTTACAGGCTTGTGTGTTGGACTTCAACGGTAGTTGGGATGATCATTTGCCGCTTATAAAATTTTCTTACAATAACAGCTTTTACGCTAGTATTCAGATGGCCCCATCTGAGGTATTATACGGAAGGAGGTGTAGATCTCCGAGTGGACGGTTCGAGGTTGGTGAAGCAGAATTGTTAGGGCCAGATCTTATGCACCAGTCATTCGGGAGAGTATGAAAACCGCTCAGAGCCGTCAAAAATAGAAAATTGGAATTCCAAGTAGATGATTAGGTATTCTTGAAGGTATCTACCATGAATGGAGTAATGCGGTTTGGGAAGAAAGGAAAATTGAGCCCAACGTATGTCGGGCCATATCGGATTGCTTAAAGGGTAGGACAAGTGGCTTATAGGTTGGAATTACCCCCTGAAATGTCATAAGTTCACCCGGTGTTCCACGTGTCCATGTTGAAGAAAGTGGTTGGAGATCCATCAGCCATCGTGCCAGTTGAGACTATTCAGGTTAATGAAGAATTATTGTATGAAGAGGTTCCGGTTGCTATTCTTGATAGACAAGTCTGTAGATTGAGGAACAAAGAAATTGCATCAGTTAAAGTGTTGTGGCGAATTCAACACATTGGGGAAGCCACGTGGGAAGCGGAAAATGAGATGAAGGAAAGTGACAGTGGGCTGAATTACTTGCTAGTAGGGTTCGTCAGAACTGTCATCTCTAAGCAAATTATATTTTATGTCCGGTTTTGTGCAAAAGCACCCCATCTCCCTTAATTGCCTTATTGTTTTAATCTTCCAACGTGTGCTAAAACTGAACCCGCTGTTTTATTTGGGTAGTGTGTAACCCTTGAGGTAAATGAAAGTTTTGTGGAATGTATGTGTTAGGCAAGTAATTAATGGTAGAGTAGGTTGGTAATGATTAATTGAAATGAATATAGTATATTGAGGTGATTGAGTTGTATGGGACTCATTATAACGACCAAGTTATGTGCGAAAATGTAAATCATGTGCAAATTTGTGGTATAAGAAGAAAGAACTATGTGTAGTTGACAAAATGATTGAATATTTGCAAATTGTTGAGGTAACAACGTTGTGTATGAGTTATTGGGTGATTCAAAATATGTAATGGTGCTTGGAAATTTATTTCGGAGGCTCTCTGACAGGAAGATAGGTCTAATTACAAAGGGAACTCTGGCGAAATTTTTCTGAAATATTGGTGTGACGACCCAAAGGAGCATCACTTGTATTCTTACCCATTTCGTGCTTCTGAGGCCTTGGAAACCTCATTTAGTATTGCCTCGATTTGCATGCACAGTCCGGACGCGTAACCAGAAAGCTTAAATATGAAATTTTATGAAAAATGCTAAGTTTTGATATTAAAATTAATAAATTGACTTCGGTCAAAATTTTGGGTAAACATACTCGGACCCGTGATTTGAGGGTCATGGAGGGTTTGTAGGAAAATATGAGACATGGGCGCATGTCCGGAATCGAATTCCGAGGTTCCAAGCCCGAGAAGTGAATTTTTGAGTAAAATTATTTTTTGAAAATATTTAAGGAAATTGAAAATGAAATCTGATTAGAAAGCGATGGTATCAGGCCCGTAGTTTGGTTCCGGCGCCCGGTACAGGTCTTATACATGGTTTAAGTCTTTTTTGTAAAGTTTGGTCGAAAACGGACCTCGTTTGTCGTGTTTCAGACTTAAAATGGAAAATTTGATGTTTTATGAAATTTGATAGAATTCATGGATTTCGATGCTTAATTCAATGAATATCATGTTATTTTGGCGATTTGATCGCACGGGTTAGTTCATAGGATATTTTTGAGGTAGTGTGTATATTTGGTTTGAAGCCCCGAGGGTTCGGGTGAGTTTTGGATAGGCCACGGATTGCATTTTTGAACTTGGAAATTTGCTGGTGCAACTGATCTGCAGCCAACATCGCAAATGTGAGCTATTCATCACAAATGTGAAGGTTGGTCTGGGCATGCATGATCGCAAGTGCGACCAAGGGGTTCGCAAATGCGAAGGTTGGTCTGCGCAGGCATGATCTCAAATGCGAAGGGTGGTCGCAAATGCGACGTCTTCCATCACAAATGCGAAGGCTGGGAATTTCTGAAGGGGTTCGCAATTCCCATGCTAACCAGTGGCCTTCAATGCACTTAAACCGATTTTTTGACTCCATTTTCATATTTTCTCAAACTCAAATACCCTTAGGCGATTTTTCCAAGAACAAGACTCCTTCCAAATCATTTGTAAGTTGATTTTACTCAATTCTTTCAAACATTAACACCATTTTACATGTTTTCAAATTAAAAATCAAAGATTTCCATGCGTGAAATTGGGTAATTTGGGTAGAACTTAGGTTTTTCCAAAATTGGGGTTTGAGTGGGTGATTGACCTCTGATTAGAAAGATTTTTCCATGGCTGGACTCGTGATAATACGAGGGTCCTGAAAATATAAAATTTATCCGAATCCGAGATGCTGTCCTGAAGGGCGTTTTGGACATTTTACCTAATTTCGCACCGTAACTTTGAATTAAGTAGATGAATCAGTTTCTTGAGATGTTATTTACGATATGAAACTTATTTAAATAGATTTGGGCCAGTTGGAGTCGGATACCCGTGGCAAACATGTGGTTTCGAGTTGATTTTCGAGCCGGTTCGAGGTAAGTGACTTGTCTAACCTTGTGTGGGAGACCTTTCCCTTTAAGATGTGATATTTGGTAATTGAATGCCTTGTACATGAGGTGACGAGTTCGTACTTGTGCTAATTGTTGAAAATCCGATTTTAATTAAATATTTAGACTGAGTTTCTTTCTTACCTGCTTTATTGTACTTGCAATTATAGCCTATGTTAGTTTAGAAAAGCATGCCTAGTTGACTTGAATTGCCTATTTCCTTAAGTTGATTTAATTGTACTACGTGAATCCTGTTAGTCTAGAACTACTTGTTGCTTTGTATCTTTGCACCCTATTTCTGAATGTCTTCTTGTTGTGGCCGCATATTTACTCTGGGACTACGAGACGGTATCCTGGGAGATCCCCCTGCATATTTACTTTGGGACTACGGGACGGTATCCCGGGAGATTCCCCCGCATATTTACTTTGGGACTATGGGACGGTATCCTGGGAGATCCCCCTGCATATTTACTTTGGGACTACGGGACGGTATCCCGGGAGATTCCCCCGCATATTTACTTTGGGACTATGGGACGGTATCCTGGGAGATCCCCCTGCGTATTTACTTTGGGACAACGGGACGTTATCGTGGGAGATCCCTCTGCATATTTACTTTGGGACTAGGGGACGGTATCCCGGGAGATCCCTCTACATATTTACTTTTAGACTACGGGATGGTATCCCGGGAGATTCCCCCGCATATTTACTTTCGAGCTACGGGACGGTATCCTGGGATATTCCCCCGAATATTTACTTTGGGACTACGGGACGGTATCCCGGAAGATCCTTCGAATATTCATATGATGGACTACGGAAGGTATCCTGAGAAATCCACTGGACAGTTGAGAAAAGGACTACAGGACGGTATCCTGGGAAATCCTCATTGTTACCATTGTTATTGAGTTGTACATATTCCGTGCTTACTCTGTTCTTGTGTTTTTGTTATTGCTTTGTTTGACCTGTCTTATTTCACTACTGTACTCATTATTACTGTATGTTTTCATGCTGTAAATTCATATTATATTGTTTAACCTCAGTAGGACCCTGACCTTCCTTGTCGCTACCCGACCGAGGTTAGGCTTGGCACTTACTGAGTACCGTTGTGGTGTAGTCATGCCTTGTCTCCGCATTTTTGTCATGTGCAGATCCAGGTACCTCCACCAGGTGCACTATCCCCGAGGTTGAGAGATCAAGACGAGACTTCAAGGTACATTTGTCGCGTTCACAGACAAGGAGTCTCTATCTTATTCCAGCTCTAGTGGAAAGATTTTCCTTCCTTTCAGTGGTTTAGACATTCTTGAGTTAGAGTAGTGTAGTATATTTCTGTTAGCCTGTGTCTTCCTGTGAGTTTCCTGGTTTTGAGGTTATATTGTAGACTTCAGCAATATTTAGTTTTGGGTTGTATATGCCAAGCGACATTTATTTATACAGTTTTTCTTAAGTTGTTCAGTTTTAGTTAATTATTCCGCAAGTTGTGTCATTTTTCCGCATTGTTAGACATACCTAGTTATAGGGACTAGGTGCCATCACGACATGTTCACGGAGGGCGAACTGGGGTCGTGACAAGTTGGTATCAGAGCTCTAGGTTGAGTCACAGAACATAGGTCGGTTTATTAAAGTCTTGATGATCGGTACGGAGACGTCTCTACTTATCACGAGAGGCTATGTAACAGTTTAGGAAAACTCTTCACTTCATTGATTTTCTTATCGTACAATATTTTTGACATCAATTCTAAACCTCTGTCTTCTATTCCCTCACAGATGGTGAGGACACGTGCTACTCGGGACGATCAGGCACCTGTGCCCCTACTGCAGTCGTCAGAGGCTGGGACCGAGGGAGAGGTAGAGGCTGAGGATGCCCGCGTGGTGCAGCGAGAGAACCTGCGCGAGCTGCCGCGGAGGTACCACCAGCAGATCCAGCCAAGGTTCAGGCACGTGCCACGCCTACTACCACTACTACTCCAGCCCTTCAGGAGACGTTAGCTCAGTTCATGTCTATGTACACAACTCTGGCTCAGGAAGGGTTGCTTCCCCTTGCTGCAGCCACATCCCAGGCCGGGGATGGAGCACAGACTCCCGCCGCTCGCACTCCTGAGTAGTGGGTGCCTCTGGAGCAGGTCCCAGAGATAATTCCTACACCACCCGTAGTGCCAGTTCAGCCCGATGATTGGTTAGCTGCTTCAGAGGACGAGCAGCGGAGACTTGAGAGGTTCAAGAAGTATGATCCTCCGGTATTCAGTGGTCTAGCATCAGACAATGCCTTGGAGTTTCTATAGGAGTGCCACCGTATTCTTCACACTATGGGCATAGCCGGATCTAGTGGGGTTTCCTTTACTACCTTCCAGCTTCGCGGAGCCGCCTATGATTGGTGGCGCACTTATGAATTAGATAGTCTAGACGAGGCTTCTTCCCTGACCTGGACCCAGTTCTTAGATATGTTCTTAATAGAGTTTGTTCCTCAGAACCTCAAGGACGCATGGCGCACAGAGTTTGAGCATTTGCGCCAGGGTGCTATGACAATTTCACAGTATGCTATCTGTTACACCAAATTAGCTAGGCATGCATCGACTTTGGTTGCTACTGTCTGCGAGAGGGTTCACCTGTTCATTGAGGGTCTTATCCCACCCATCAGATCTAGCATGGCTAGAGAGTTGGAGATGGACATTCCTTATCAGCAGGTAGTGAGCATTGCTATGAGGATCGAGGGTATGCTCGCTAGGGAGCGAGAGGAGAGAGAGGCCAAGAGGTCTCGAGAGGAGGGAGAGGCTAAGAGGTCTCGAGAGTCGGTCCACTTCTCTAGTGCCCGTACCCCAGTAACAGGTCGACATGGTATGGGTTATATGGTTCGCCCCGTTCATTCAGCCCTTCCTGCAGCCAGCGGTACCCCAGCTCCACCCAGGCCTCAGAAGCCTTACTATGCACCTCCAGTATCTAGCGCGTCTTCGGCGCAGGGTGCTTTCATTACAGGTATTATACTGGTTGGTCACAGAGATGCATCGGTTCTATTCGATCCAGGCTCCACGTATTCTTATGTGTCTTCTTATTTTGCTCCGCATTTGGGTATAGCCCAAGATTCTTTGAGTTCTCCTGTTTTTGTATCTACTCGTGTGGGGGATTCTCTTATTGTGGACCACGTTTATCGGTCGTGTTTGGTTACTATTCCTGGTTTTGAGACCAGTGCGGATTTATTGTTACTTGATATGGTGGATTTCGATATTATCTTGGGCATGGACTGGTTGTCGCCCATTATGTTATTCTTGATTGTCACGCCAAGACCGTGACGCTAGCTATGCCAGGTGTTCCGCGTGTTGAGTGGAGTGGAGTTATCTCTTTTCTTAGAGCTCAGCGTATGGTTGAGAAGGGGTGTGCCGCGTATTTAGCTTATGTGAGAGATGTCAGTGTTGGTACCCCTTTTGTTGATTCAGTTCCAGTGGTACGGGATTATCCTGATGTGTTTCCAGCTGATCTTCGGGGCATGCCGCCCGATAGAGACATTGATTTTGGCATTGATTTGTTGTCGGGCACTCAGCCCATTTCCATTCCTCCATACCGTATGGCTCCTCCTGAGTTGAAGGATTTGAAGAATCAACTACAAGAATTGCTTGATAAGGGTTTTATTCGACCCCTTGGGGTGATCCTGTCTTCTTTGTGAAGAAAAATGACGGTTCTATGCGCATGTGTATTGATTATCGCCAGTTGAACAGGGTTACAGTGAAGAACCCTTATCCCTTGCCTCGTATTGATGATCTATTTGACTAGCTTTAGGGCGAACAGGTATTTTCTAAGATTGATTTGCGCTCAGACTACCATTAGTTGAAAATTTGGGAGCCAGATATTTTGAAGACTGCCTTCAGGACTTGGTATGGCCATTACGAGTTTCTAGTTATGTCATTTGGGCTGACTAATGCCCCAGCAGCATTTATGCATTTGATGCATAGTGTGTTCAGGCCATATCTCGACTCATTCGTCATTGTTTTCATAGATGATATTCTTGTTTACTCCCGGAGTTGGGAAGATCATGTGCAGCACCTGAGGACAGTACTTCGGACCCTGAGAGAGAAGAAGTTGTATGCAAAGTTCGCAAAATGTGAGTTTTGCTTGAGTTCTTTGGCATTCTTGGGCTACGTAGTATCGAGTGAGGGCATTCGGGTGGATCCGAAGAAGGTAGAGGTCGTGCAGAGTTGGCCCAGGTCATCCTCAATTACGGAGATTCGCAGTTTCTTTGGCTTGGCGGGCTACTACTGTCGTTTTGTGGAAGGATTTGCGCCTATGACCAGATTGACCTAGAAGGGTGCTCCATTTTAGTGTACAGAGGAGTGTGAGGCGAGCTTTCAGAAGCTCAAGAGAGCTTTGACTTCAACCCCAATTTTGATATTGCCTTTTGTTTCGGGGTCTTATACAGTTTATTGTGATGCCCCGCGAGTCGGCCTTGGAGCGGTGTTGATGCAGGACGTTAGGGTGATTTCCTACGCGTCTAGGAATTTGAAGATACATGAGAAGAACTACCCTGTCCATGACCTTGAGTTAGCTGCCATTGTTCATGCCTTGAAGATCTGGCGTCATTATTTATATGGTGTCTGTCCCCTGTGAGATATTTATAGATCACCAGAGTTTGTAGCACATTTTCAGGCAGAAGGATCTAAATTTGCGCCAGCGTAGATGGTTAGAGTTGTTAATGGACTATGACATCACTATATTATACAACCCGGGGAAGGCCAATATGGTGGCTTACGCCTTGAGTCACCAGGCGGAGAGATTGGGGAGTTTGGCATACCTTCATGCAGCTGAGAGGCCTCTAGCCTTAGATGTTCAGTCCTTAGCCAGTCAGTTCGTGAGATTGGATCTTTTCAAGCCTTGCCGGGTATTAGCTTGTGTGGTTTCTCGGTCTTGCTTATTTGATTGTATCAGGGAGCGGCAGTACGATGATCCTCATTTACTTTTCCTCAAGGACAAGGTCCACCACGGTGAGGCCAGAGATGTGACCATTGGAGATGACGGGGTATGGAGGATGCAGGTTCGGATTTGTGTGCCCAATGTTGACGGGCTTCGGGAGTTGATTTTAGCTGAGGCCCACAATTTGCGGTATTCCATCCATCTGGGTACCACGAAGATGTAACAAGATCTGAGACATCACTATTGGTGGCGAAGAATGAAGAAGGATATAGCAGAGTTTGTTGCCAAGTGTCTCAACTATCAGCAGGTCAAATGTGAACATGAGAGACTGGGAGGGTTACTTTAGCATATTGAGCTTCCAGAGTGGAAGTGGGAGCGGGTCACCATGGACTTTGTGGTTGGACTTCCACGGACTTTGAGGAAGCATGATGCCATTTGGGTGATTGTGGATCGGCTGACCAAATCAGCCCATTTCATTCCGGTACTGACTACTTATTCATCGGAGCGGTTGGCCGAGATTTATATTCTGGAGATCGTTCGTCTGCATGGTATTCCAGTTGCTATTATTTCAGACAGAGGTACTCAGTTCACTTCACGGTTATGGAGAGTCGTTGAGCAGGAGTTAGGTACCAGGGTGGAGTTGAGCACAACATTTCATCCCCAGCTTGGCACAACAGCTTGATTCTTGTGACTGATTATTTGTGGTTAATTGTTACATAACATGATTGTCGGTTGGGATCGGGTTGCGCGGCGTAACACGAACTAATAAGGATAATAATATGTGAGGTAATAAGGGTGGCCGAGGGAATAAGGAAGGCCGTGGTAATAAGGACGGAATGTGATCATTATCACCACAGAAATTAAAATATATGAAACTTGATGAGATGTGAGGTAATAAGGGTGGACGAGGTGATAAGGGTGGCCGAGGGAATAAGGGTAGCCGAGGTAATAAGGACGGAATGTAATTTATCACCATCGAAATGAAAAATCGGGGAAACTCTTGAATATGGTAATGTTGAAAGGGGAAAAGGAGAGATTGTGAAACTTGATGATTTTGGTTGTTCTTTTTCACGTGTGTTGATTGATTGGTTCTATTACTGTTTTTCTTACTTGTGTATTGTTTGATTGTACTTAGGAAAAAGTTTGTTCATACATACTAGTACTATTCCACATTACTAACGTCTCTTTTGCAGTGGGCGCTACATTTTCTTATATAAATGTATGTGGTTCTTTAGCAGGTAATTCAGCCCACCGTCACTAGTGCCTCCTCTCCTTTCCGTCAGCTGTTCTGGTGAGCCCACTTCCTCCCGGGGCCACGTGTGGCTCATTTCATCTTAATTTGAGTTTATGGTGTAGTGTAAGGTATAGCTGGGGCCTTGTTCCCGGCATATAGTATATAAATAGTTTGTACTTGTAGAGGCTCCGTAGACACAATGTGGGGAAAGTATATATGTATTTTGGGTAGTAAGAGTATGGTTTGGAATCGTGGTCCACGTTATTAATGTTGTATGTATTTTGTAAGTAATTGGGTATCATGTGTTAGTAATGATAAGAACTAGAAGTGAATTCAATTTGAAAGTTTATGCTTAAGTTATAAATGGCTACTTTACTTGAATGATGTATATTGACATCAAGGGGTAACACGTGGGATAGGAAAGGCAAATCAGGTTCTCTTGACTGGGGTCACCCGGTTGAGTGCCGGTCGCGTCCCTCGATTTTGGGGCATTACAAGCGTAACATAATCGTAATGAAATACTGCAGGGCGTAACATCATTGTAATATAATACTGTGGGGCATAATATTGACATAATACTGTCGGGCGTAACATCATTTCCCCTTTTGGAACATTCGTCATCGAATGTTGACTGATGAACTTATCATCCTCATAACCCATATTTCTTGCGAATACTTTAATATTCTCCTTTCAATTTAGGCAACTGTTCTTAAAATAAATCCAATGGCCAGGGCATCCCCCATCTTTAAGGCTCAATCATGCAGCCTGTACGACTCTACATTTGTATGTGCACCTATGAAATGCTCCTCTCCTCTTTCCTCCAGCTCTTAGCCAATCTATAGGCCTCACTTTGTGAACATATACAAAATTATGTCAATTTGCCCCTCTGGGGGTCATTAGCTTTACTACATCTAAGTAGGCCATACTATACCATAACTCTTACTTTTATTTATCATTACTGCAGTTTGCGACCAAACTCCAGGTTACTCTCGTTGCTTATACTATATGCATAAAGCTATGTCTTTTAACGCTTCTTCATTACTGTTCATCTTAAGACTGATGGCCTAATCTCATCTCGTATTTTGTATCTTTTATCCATCCATTGTCGATTCACCTAAATTTTTACAATATTCCATCGATAACATGAAACTTCTTATGTAATTCATACCCACAACGACTTATGTTGCATCGAGGAATATTTGAAGTTATTTTTCCTGATCCACTTAGAGGCAATATTGTACCTCAATAATCGTATTTTATAGCATCCCAATGTGATTCACCTTACATGGGTATTTTAATTTCGTACAGTTCATGAAATCCTCTTCAAATCATTACTCAATCGAAGGCCCGAACGTCATTTTTTATCTATCACAATTACACCCTCTTTCTACTACCAGGGCATTCCATCTTTTCTAAATGTTATTAGTCTTAGACTCCTTTGAGTTCATTCGGTCTATACTGAGCTTTCTATAACTTAGAGAAACCAATATCTTTCTTGTTTTCATGGGCTTAATCTTGAGACATATCCATTCTTGTCACCTTCTCACTCGCCCTTTCTTATCCTTACTCATGTTTTCCTAAAACCTTGTTGCTTTACCAAACTTTAGCTTGCGACCTACACATATCTATTTATATTACTCGCAACCTTCCTTCAACTTTCTTGCACCATTCATTTCATTGTGTTACTCTTGAACATCAAGAGAGAAATCACATCGTCTCTAACTCTTCTTTACTTTCTTAACTAGACCTCTTAGTACCTAGAAACAATGGGCTAGAACATATGCCACTAACGACGCCGCTATCATTCCTGGAAACTGAATCCCCGCGCTTCTAGCCTTCTATCCGAAGTATGGACTATTCACAACCTTCTGCACTTGACTATCTCGTATGTTGTTCATCTTTACCTTACTTACCTTAAAATATCGTCTCATATTCTTCTATCTCTTTCATAACCTCCCTTTCACCTAGGTATGATTCACATCAACAACTTGAAGCTCTATTATAATACTTGCACCTTTGGCGCATACACAATCTAGTGGGAGCAACATACTGACTTCTTATGAGGTTGGTGCTTCTTCTAACTAGATTTATCGTAGAGCCGTTATAGAATATGGCTATTGTACTTTCTCTCTTGTACCTATGATATTAAGAGTGATTCTATAATGTTCTCAATCACGATTTCTATAATTAGCTAGGTCCAATAACAAGAATCCTGATTTACATAGTTGATGTAACTCTTTAGTTTCCTCGTCCCTCTGATCAACCTTTATGTAGGCTTAATCTATCTTCCGATTTTCCGCTCATGGTATTATTTATTACTTTAGCCTTTCATGGGTGCTATGGAATATCCATGATACAATCTTCTAATGATTCAATCCTTTGTCTATGACTTGGACTCAATTATTTTTTTTAACTTATACCAGAGTCTTCTATAGATGTATGATTGTCAACATATATGCGACATGGACAACACTTCAAAATCTTAATTACGTTCATAACGTAACTAAATCTGGATCATTGATCGAATAATTCCTTTCATTCCATCTCAGCTTTCTTTAAACGTAGGCAATTACTATTCCTGATCTTTTTCCCTCTTATTACGTGCATACTTAGCTTATCTTAGTGCCCACGCATGCCGAAATTATCGTGCAACTCATATGATCTTGAATATCACTTTTGATTTCATTTCCTGCTCTTAAGCTACGGTAGGTGCCGCTTTCTTATGGAGTGCATACAGTGTTGTAGTGATATTATTTTTACATGACCATTCCTTTTTCAAATTACTATGCTTAGGTTGAAGCCTTCTTCCTTATTTACTCAGCTAGTCTTTCAGTGTAGTACTTAGGGAGGACCTTCAGACGCTTGTAAAGATGCAACCTTATTACATCGTATATCCGATGGAATATTTGATGCTCATACTCACCTATAATTATCCGTAGTTCTTATCTCCACGCCCTTGTGTTTGGGTTGCTTCTGAACTTGATATTTTTACTATCTTCCCAGTGGCACTCTGTTTTATTTCTGTAACACTCATATGGTACCTTTAGCTACCCCGACTCCTATATGAATATTTCTCAAGTATTACAATGTCATAATTGCGGGGTTGAATTCACTATATTGGGTTTTACTATATTTATCTTTCATGACCTGTCGATTTGTCTGTATCCTCTTGACTAGCCATAACTAGGCTCTTCCAAAACCAACTACTAACTATTCGTTGGCCCATTCTCGTATCATTACTCCGTATAATTTTTGTTGGATGATTTCCCTTTGTCTTAACTTACATTTTGTGCTGGCTCTTTAGTTGATAATAACATCCTGGGCAGGAAACCTTACTTCCTCTCCTCGACGTCGGGTTTGCATAATGTTCTAAGTAGAAGCAGAGGGCCGATCATGAGCATGATAGGGCCCAAAATAAGAGAGCGGGGTCTTAGGGTCCTTCTGGTGAGTTTTGAGGTGGTCATAGAGCACAATACCCGAGGTATCCAGCCCAGCCATCGGCTAATGTGCCCCCTCAGTTTGGCGGTAAGAGATTTGATCGTTCCACATATTCAGGGCCTGGTCAGAATTCTAGGGCCTCAGGTTCTCAATATAGGGGTGAGTCAAATAAGAAGAGGCCTCCCTTTCTACGATGTGCTCAGTGCGGTAAGTAGCATGTCGGGCAGTGGCGTATGGGGTTGGGTGTTTGTTATAATTGTGGTTATCTGGGCCACGTTACGAGGGATTATCCGATGAGAGGTGATGCAAGCATAACTCAACCAGCGGGATCTGTAGTTGGTTCATCATCATCAGTACGCCCCCTGGGTAAGGTTCACAAGCACCAATGAGTCATGGTAGAGGCAAAGGCGGAGCATCTAACTCGAGCGGTCCTCAAAACTGTATTTATGCATTGGCGGGACAACACGATCAGAAGTCATCGCCTGATGTTGTTACAGGTATATTATTAGTCTCCTCATATGATGTATATGCACTTATTGACCCAGGTTCCACCGTATCATATGTTACTCCGTTGGTTGCTAGTATGTTTGGAATGAAACCTGAATTGGTTAAACCTTTTGAGGTATCTACACCTATTGGGGACTCAGTGATAGTTAAGAGAGTATATAGAGGTTGTATAATAATAGTTCATAGTCGATTTATAGTAGCGAGCCTAATTGAGTTAGATATGGTAGAATTTGATGTTATAATGGGTATGGATTGGTTTGCTTCTTTTCATGCCTATGTTGATTGTAGATCAATGATGGTCCGATTTCAATTTCCATGGGAGCCCGTTTTTGAGTGGAAAGGTAATACGACATCACTGAGAGGTACATTTATTTCCTATCTCAAGGCAACGAAGATGATCAGAAAGGGCTATATTTATCACCTAGTTCGGGTTCGGGATGTGAAAGTAGAGTCACCAACCATTCAATCTATCCCTATGGTTAATGAGTTTCCCAATATTTTTCACAATGAGCTTCCAGGTCTTCCGCCTGAGCAAGAAATTGAGTTTGCTATTGACCTAATACCAGATACGCACCCAATATCTATTCCTCCCTATAGAATAACCCCCCGCAGAACTGAAAGAGTTGAAGGAACAACTAAAGGACTTGATTAAAAAAGTCTTATTCAGACCTAGTACATCACTGTGGGGAGCACCTATGTTATTTGTGAGGAATAAAGATGGTTCCTTACGAATGTGTATTCATTATACACAACTTAATAAGGTGAAGATCAAGATTAAGTACCCGCTCCCGAGGACTGATGATTTATTTTATCAATTGCAAGGTGCCAAGTGTTTCTCAAAGATAGACTTGAGGTCCGGGTACCATCAGGTAAGGGTTAAGGAGAAGGATATTCCGAAGACAACATTCAGGACAAGATACGGGCACTTTGAGTTTCATGTTATGTCGTTCGGTTTAATCAATGCCCCAACAGTATTCATGGATTTGATGAACCGTGCGTTCAGACCCTTTTTAGACCTATTAGTAATTGTATTTATTGACGACATATTGGTGTGTTCTCGTTCAAAGGCTAAGCATGCAGATCATTTGCGTATTGTTCTCAGACTTCTACAAAAAGGGAAGTTGTATCCAAAATTCTATAAATGTGAATTTTGGTTGAACTCTCTAGCTTTCCTTTCCATATCATTATGGGTGAAGTTATCCGGATTGATACACAAAAGATTGAAGCAGTAAAGAGTTGGCCTAGACCCACGACACCGACGGAGGTTCGTAGCTTTCTCGGTTTGGTAGGTTATTACAGGAGATTTATAGAGGGATTTTCTTCCCTTTCAACACCTTCGACAAAGTTGACTCATAAGGGAGAAAAGTTTCAATGTACTGATGCTTGCGAATGGAGTTTTCAGGCATTGAAGGACATATTAACTTCAGCACCGGTTCTAACGCTCCTAGAAGGGACCGATGGTTATGTTATCTATTGTGATGCTTCGGGTGTTAGATTGGGTTATGTATTGATGCAGCATGGTAAGGTTGTAGCTTATTCTTCTAGACAACTAAGAAAGCACGAGAAGAATTACCTGACCCATGATTTAGAATTAGCCGCAATGATTCATATACTAAATATGTGGAGGCACTACTTGTATGGCATTCATATTGATATCTATACGGACCATAAGAGCCTCCAGTATATCTTTAAGCAAAAGGAATTGAATTTACGTCAAAGGAGATGGTTAGAGCTACTTAAAGATTATGCATTGATATTTTATACCATAAATGGAACGCGAATGTGGTAGCCGACGCCCTCAGTCGTAGATCTATGGGTAGCCTGTCATATTTACAGCCAAAAAAGAGGGGAATTATAACACCCCATATTTTCGTACATAAAAGTACACCATAAGTCAATTGATGGAAGCTCGAAAATGAGATATTACATCCCGCATTTTCGTACGTTAAAGTTTCATCGTAAGTTAATTGATGTAAGTTTGGGAATGAGATTATTTTGAGTTTATAAGAATTACGCTATTTCAAACAAGTGATGAGTAAATTCGTGAAGGTGAGAGGGTATGCAATTCGAAGAAAATGAATTTTGTCGAAGTTTGACATT
The DNA here is from genome assembly GCA_005239505.1 of Nicotiana paniculata. Lineage (NCBI taxonomy): Eukaryota > Viridiplantae > Streptophyta > Magnoliopsida > Solanales > Solanaceae > Nicotiana > Nicotiana paniculata. The sequence goes on from ML355296.1 coordinate 120,921, forward strand.
TTGGGATAAAATACTGCCTGAGCTAAAATACCCGGTATTTATGGACTAGTGCCATACAAGGTACCACATGACCATGATAGTAAGTGTACAAAGTATGTTAATATTGATTAGTATTTTAAGTAATTTGAGATAATTCTTAATTATGTGGATAATTGGGTAATTATGGATTTTTATTAGGAGATAAACTAGGTAATCATGCTAATTAAGTGTGTAAGTTTTTGTATAAGCTTAATAAACCCCCCCAAACGTAGCAGCCCAAGGAGTATTGATTTAAATTAATCTTCAATCACATTTCATGATGGAACACTTTGGGAAACATGTTGGGCCCACAAAAAGATCAACCATTTATAAAGATTTCATTACATAATTGTTGGAGAAGCTAACCATTTTTTTAAAATCTCAACAATATTGTACATGAGGTCCATGATACGGATTGAGCTCCAAAGCTCATTGAAATTTCATAACACAATATAATGTGAGATTTAGAAACTTTAAGGAATACGGTGCAATCGTTCTCAACAATATCATACGAATATTTTCCTACTTTGATCCATCGGTACATGTTTTTCATAATAGACGGGATTCAGAGGGATTGTCAAGAGAATCGATTCAGGTATGTTAAGGCTATCCCTTCTTTCCTTTTGGCATGATCTGTACGACACTAACGAAATGAGCAAATGCACACCTTCCATAAATGACTCTATTCATAGAAGTATTAAAGGTGCCTATGTTCTTAAATTCTCATGTGTCTTATTATTACACCTTCTATTCATGGGTCTTAGAAAATACTTAACTTGAAAAAGTTTACTTCATGATATTAATCAAAGGCATTCCGAGAGATTTTATTGATATATTTCTCATGCATTGCATTCATTCATACATGTACATTGACCCATGACCAGATGGAGTTATATACGCGTATATATGTATATAGGATATGGGAAAAGGTTACGACATTATATGCGCACCATCACTTGATCAGTTGATATACGTTGATGATTTGCCCACAATGGCCGAGATGATATGATGGGGTGCCCTCAGAGTCTTGATGATATTATGTATGCATAAACCTATGCATGGTATGACATTTATACGCATATGCATGACATTATAAATATTAATGATCCACAGAGTTATTTGGACTTACATGTTGAGTCTTTTACTCCATGATTCTCACATGTCTATTACTAATTTGCATTCCTTACATACTCGGTGCATTATTTGTACGGACATCCCTTTTGCCTGGAGACATTGCATTTCATGCCCAAGTCCTGATACACAGGTTGATAGTCCTCCAAGTAGGCTAGCAGCTCAGCGGAAGGTGTTGGTGCGCTCCATTTCCCTCGGAGTTTCTTATTTGGTCAGTATGATTAGGACATGTATTGATTAGTATGGTGGAGCCTGTCCTGACCTTTATGAAATTTATGTACTCTTAGAGGCTTGTAGGCATATGTCGTGTACGTGAAATATTGTATGGTCTTGTCGGCCTATGTTCATTGTATGAGTGATGATTTTAGTCTTACAAGCCAGCATCTCATATGTATAAGTTTGTATTCCCTCGATCTTTAATCCAGTTAATTTATCTATGATAGAATGATACGAAAGATACGTTACATTGGTACTCGATTGATTAAGGTATCGGGTGCCCCTCACAACTTATCAGTTTGGGTCGTAACAAAAGTGGTATCAGAGCAGTTCCGTCCTAGAGAGTCTAGACGTTGTGTCTAGTAGAGTCTTGTTTATGGGTGTGTTGTGCACCACACTTATAAGCAGGAGGCTACAGGGAATTTAGGATTGTATCTTTTTCTTCTTACTCTCCATCGTGTGGTAAATCTTATTCGTAGGAATTCAAACTCCTAATTTCTATTTTATTCGTAATAAGGCGATGCCTACATCAAGAAAGATAGTTGGTAAGAGATATAGGCTTAGAAGATTTGAGTCAGAGGAACTCGATTTTGCATGATGCTTATGATGAGTAAATGTAAGGTCTTCAGCAGATCATGTGTGTACTAAAATGTGTAATCTTCTTGTTAAGGAGTCCTAAGGCATGAATATCTATCTACCCATATGGTGAAAAGCAATGAGAGATTCAGAAGGAAGATACAAGCTTCAACAAGTAAAAGAAGCAAGGTGAAGAAGGGTACGAGGTACCCAGTTAATGAAGATTATCAGTATTTACAATTCAGGAAGAAAAATATAAGTATTTTTAGTTGCCTTTAACAACAACAGAGGTATGTACAATTGGTCACACCCATCTCAATTATGCCATATGAGAGCTAACAGAAGTAGTATAAGAGAAGGACGTATATCAGGATCCGGCTGGGGTTAGAGAAACCCAAGATGGTGGATGGATTGTTTGCATTAGTTGGCACTTCTGAAGGATATTGCAAATGTGTTAATAGATCTCCTTGTGAGACACCTAGATGGTTCACTCTAAAATATTACAGCTAGATATGAGTACTACATAGATAGGCACTGGAATCATGGAAGGGATAAATATTACCTTAGTGTGTGTCATGACCCCAAATCGTAAGCCGGCCGTGATGGCGCCTATCATGGAACTAGGATAGGCAACCATTACATACTATCATAATATTTCATAATTTCCAAAAACAATACGGTTTTTCACAAAAAAACAAAAGATTTTCTCTCACTTAAGAAGATTAAAGCAGCAAAATGAAATAAACAATTTATACACTACCCCAAAACCTGGAGTCAACTGTCATGAGCACCTAGGACGATAATACAATGTACAATAAAGTAACTTTGCTACTACAAGAGTCTGAAGTATGAAAGACAACACTATGAACTGAGGAAAGGAAATGAGGTGAGCTGGGGACGCTGAGCAGCTACCTCGATTCTCGAAAAAACTCCAAGCACGTCTGAAAATCAACTAGCGAGATGGTCTGGTACCTGGATCTACACAAAGAGGTGCAGGGAGTAACATGAGTACACCAACTAAGTATGTAATCAAAGTAACTAGAAACTTGAGTGTAGTGACGAGCATTTATAAATCATGATTCATAAAACAGTAATTCAACTTTTATTAGGAGGCTCAGATAAAGAATGGAGAGAAAAGCAGTAAAATTCACAATGTAACAGCCATCCAGGCACAATATCTCTCATAACAAGGTATCTCAGCCACTCGTGACTCCAGTATCAGTATCTCATGCTCACACTAAACACTCGCACTCAACAAGTACCATAAATACGCACAACTGCTACGGCGGGCAGCCCGGTCCAATACACACACACACACACACACATGTATATATATATTATATACTGTTGCATCGTGCAGCCCGATCCATATAACATACGCTGCACCCACTGGGGGTGTGCAGACTCCGGAGGGGCTTCTACATCCCAAGCACTATATTGATGCGGCGTGCACCCGACCCAATATGTATATTGCTGCGGCGTGCATCCTGATCCATATATATAATATATATTGGTGCAGCGTGCAGCCCGATCCATATGTAATATATAAAATATATATTGATGCGGCGTACAGCCCGATCCATAACTATCCTCACATATCCGGCTCTCGACCTCACTTAGTTATCCTCACACTCGGGCAACCCATCTCAACTCATGAGACTCAGCCCCTAATGCCTCTTAAAGTCTCAAAACAGTGTGATAACAGTTAAAATAACAAGTAGAAAACATGACTAGGTTCCCAATTGTTCTATAAGGATAGTGTGAGAATAGTGTAAAAGTACATCTGAGGGTCTAAACAGGTCGGCACAAGTTCCCAAACATGGCTTACAGCCCATAAACAAGTATAAATTTCTAAAATACAGGATGTCGTAAGGTTTCAAATTGACTGCACGGCTTAATAGTCGCTACAAGACGGACCAATTCACAATCCCTATCGGTGCACGCCCACACGCTCGTCACCTAGCATGCGCGTCACCTCATTTACCATAATAATATATAATACTGGGGTTTCAAACCCTCAGGTTTAGAGTTACAATCGTTACTTACCTCAAAACAGTCCAAAAACTAATTTGTGATGCTCTTGCCCATAGAATCGGCTCCCAAATGTTCCGAGTCTATCAGAAATCAGATCAATAATATCAAAGTACGCTAAAGGAACAAAGCCCAATAAAAAATTATCAATTTTAGGCACAATTCCCGAAATAGGCAAAACCCGAGCCCCGGTCCCACGTCTTGGAATTCGATAAAAATCACAAAACTAGAATCGTCATTCCCCTACGAGTCTAACCATACCAAATTTACCAAAGTCCGACCTCAATTTCTCACTCAAATCATCTCCAATTTTTCCTCCCATTTTCCCCCAATTTCTACTTTGATTCCTCAAATAACATGATAAAAATCAAGACTAATTCATGAAATTAAACCAAAAGTGATTGAAGAACACTTACCATAAGAATCACACTGAAAATCTCGTCCAAATTCTCTTTCTCCCGAGCTCTCTAATGGAATATTGAGTTATGACCAAAAACCCCCATTTAGAACTTAAAAACTTTCTGGCCAGCTCATTTTTCTTTATCGCGAACGCATCACTAGGACCGCGTTCGCATAGAACAAACCAACAGGCCCCTAATTTTTTACTCTACGCAAATGCACCAAAAGCCATGCGAACGCAGTGCTCCACTACCCCAGGCCTTCGCGAGCGCATGGGCTCCTACACGATCGCACAGGCCAATAGGCCTGGGGTCCTCAGGTGCCTTCTACTCTACACGAACGCACTCATGCTTCCGAGTTCGCGATGACACCCTCAGCGAACGCATAGGGAAAAGACTTCAGCAGCAACGACACCAGATCAACTGTATTCCAAGGCCAAAAAATCACCCCGTTAACCACCCGAAATTCATCCGAGGCCCTCGGGACCTTAACCAAACATGCCAACGCATCCCATAACCTCATTCAAAATTAGTCGAGCCCTTGAAACACCAAAAGCAATGCAAAAACACCAAAATCACATCAAATTCAAGCCTATGAACTTTGAAATTTCAAAATGACATTACGAACTTGTTCCAACTTCCGAACTTCCATTCTGACCCCGATAGCCTATTTTCCTCTGCTGACCGGAAATCGCCAAAAACTATCTTTCGCCAATTCAAGCCTAATTCTACACCGGACATCAAAACCATATTTCAAACATACTCCTAAGTCTCAAATCACCTAACGAAGCTATCCGAGCTATAAAATCTACATTTCGAGGTTGTTTACCACTAAATCAACTCCCAATTGACTTTTTCATCTATTAAGCCAATTTAAGAGACTAAGTATCTCAGTTCTCACCACGACCACTCCGAACCCGAACCAACCGACCCAACACAACATAAATAGGCTACGCAACATATGATAAAGAAGAAATGGGAGAAACGGGTCTAATCTCACGGAACGACCGGCCGGGTCGTTACAGTGTGGATCCCGTCCCTAGTAGAGAGAGAATGTTAGGAAACCCGATGAGCCAGTGGATGGATCAAGGGGAGCGAAAAGAAAAAGAATGACTTGTTGAAGTTTTTGAAATAAAGTGATAGATATAGATGTTAGTGGGAGATAATAAGAGAGTTAATGAAGCATTATGTAAGATGTGATACATGGATGACAACGGTAGATAAAAAAGATGACAATATTACAGAGTCTATAGTCAAGTGAAGGAAAATGCGAGAGGTGAAAGGCCATGAGGCAACAAAAAAGTATAGGTCATAAAGTCATATCCTCATTTTGAGGAATAAGTTCACGACTCTAACGTGATTACTAGAAGGAAAAGTGAAACCCCAGAGTAATAGAAATCAGTATAGATTGGTGAACAAGATAAACTAAACATGAATTGGGAACTGAGTGATTTGATAATAGTCGGCATCATGAGAATTTCAGATTACATTCCGGCGATAAAAGAATGGGCGGTAGAGGAATAACCCTTAAAGGTCATCCAGGAAGACGCTTCCCTAAAGCAAGCAATGTGAGCAAAGTTAATCTTAAGGGACTATCTGTGCCAGCTACACTAAGTGTCACCCTCGTGGGTAAAGGATTTTTGTTATCCTTGGTACATAAAGATTACTGCAAGGCGAGTAAGGGTCATCGATGATGTGAAAAGACACCAAGGAGGAAGAGGTAAAACATCTATAGGTAGATCGTCATGGATCCAACTCTTATTACTCCCCTAAAGGGAGGAATATGGAGCGATGTGGCATTAAGTGAGAATTAAGTGGTTCTAGTAACTATGGAATGGTAAAGGAAAAAATGCGATAAAAATGATAAAGGATGAGATTGCACTTATCAAAATCTTATAGATATGCTAAGATTCCAGAATATTATGCAAGCACGACTTCAAGGAAAGGAAGTTAGGGTTCCTTCCTGGGATGTTATTGATAAATAAGGAGCCAGTGCGAGAGGTAAGTTAAGATAGAGGAAAAATCCAAGAAAATTTTTGCGGAATATTGATATGAGAAGGGTCCAACGAGTAATTATTAGTTGATTCAGGAAGAGTATAGTTACGGCTAGACAAGAGGATACAGACTAATCAATAGATCGTGCAAGATAAACAGAGTGAGCCTCAACATGGGGAAATCGGTATCGCAAAAATGACATTGTGACCCTTGTGAAATATTAAGATAGGAGTTGGGGTAGTTAAAGATACCTATGAATGTTGCGGAAACAAAAGAGAGTGCCACTGGAAAGACAATCAAAATATCAGTTCAGAAGCAACCCTACAAGCACAAGAGCACGGAGGTAAGTAACTACATTATAGGCGGGGAAGAACATCACATATTTTATTGGGTATACGATGT
>ML355297.1:0-56442 GCA_005239505.1 Nicotiana paniculata
AGTGCTTTTTTGGCGAACAACTCCGGCGGCAAGTTCGGAAGCGATATCCATACAACAGCCTTCATCGTCTCCTCTTTTGCATTAAAATTAATAGACCATGGAAATACTCTAATTTGGTGTTGCCTTCCATTGTGATTAAATTACAGTACTGACCTTGCAAGTGAGGTAACATAATCATCAAATTGATCAACCCTAATGAGTATTTGTCTTGGCGCAAGTTGTCCGATCAAAGCTTGTCCTTTGATACCAAAACTTTTCGGCAGTAAGTTCCTCAAAGTTGATAACTCCAGCACGTTTGAAGATAGTTTCACCACAATAGCTTGATGCAGTCCCTCCTCCTTTGCAAATTCCATTCGTTCTTCTTTTGTAAACTGAACAGTTGGTACTCCATGGATAACTTCCACAGGTTTTAGGTTTGTTTGGTTCAAATTCATGGCTGTTTTGGTTTGAGATAATCTTGTAGCATATGTAAGTTGATTGCTAGGGTTTATGATGCTCTCTTTAGGGTTTGTTGGTGGCTCTCCCATAGCCAAAGGCTGGGGAGAGATGGGCGTGGCCATGGAATCCCTAAATCACCATGAAATCGCCAAGAAAGGGAGGAGACAGTAGAGAGCATTTTTTTCTAGGGTTTCTGTCGATTCCCGTGTGATTCCATAATTTAGTTTGTTATTTGAGGTGGAAAAAATTTTGGAAAATGAAGAAAATTTCTTATGCTAGATTTTTGAGGTTTTGAATGAGATTTTGATATCGGATTTGAGTAAGTTTGGTATGGTTAGACTCGTGGTTGAATGGGATTTCAAGTATTGTGATTTGACTATGTTTAGGCTGTATTAATTGTATCGAATTTTTTGTGTCTAGATTCGAGGCGTTCGAAGTTCGATTTGCGAGGCAAGGGCGTATTGGAGTAGGGATTTCCTAGGATTAAGGTAAGTAACAGTTCTAAATTTGGTTCTAAGGGTATGAAACCCCGAATTTTATGTTATGTTATTGGCTAGGAGGTGACGCACATGCAAGTTGAAGGGCGTGTGGGCGTGCACCGTAGGAATTGGGACTTGGTCCATTCCATGGAAACTATGAAGTTGAATAACTTATTGTTAGCTATATGCTCTCCATGTATTTATAGAAATCTGCAAAATCATTTTAGAAATCATGTTTATGATATATGTTTGTACTGTTGGGACCCACGAAGGTCGTGTTACATGTTGAATTACCTGTTAATTGTTGTTTGTACTCAGTCTAAGTTTTTACTCGCATATCATATCTCAATCTCTATTATTATTTATTGATACATCATATCATTGATGTTTGGGATGATTTTTAGGATTTCTGAGAGCTTTAGAGACTGGAGAGATTGATGACTGGGTGAGGCTGAGGACCTGATTGTGAGGATACTTATGGGATCGGGATGCACGCGGCAACATGTTCCATTGATTTATGTCATCATTGGCTTGATATAGCGCTTGGGCTAAGTACCAACTGGAATGAAGTGCGCGGACTTGCTAAGCCGATCCATAATCACCCAAATAGCATCTAACTTCCCGAAGCCCATGGGAGCCCAACTACAAAATACATAGTGATTCCCTCCTATTGAGACTCTTGAATCTCTATCCTTTGAAGCAATCCACCTGGTCTCTCATGCTCATACTTCACCTGCTGACAGATAAGGCATCGAGCTACAAACCCGCTATATCCTTCTTCATTCTCCTCCACCAATAGTGGTGCCTTAAGTCCTGATACATCTTTGCGGCACCCGGATGAATGGAATACTGTGAATTATGGGCCTCTTCAAGAATCAACTCACGTAGCCCATCCACATTAGGCAGACAAATCCAACCCTGCATCCTCAGTACTCCATCATCCCCAATAGTCACATCTCTGGCATCACCGTGTTGAACCCTGTCCTTGAGGATAAGAAAATGAGGATCATCATACCGGCCCTCTCTGATGCGATCAAATAAGGAAGACCAAGAAACCACACAAATTAGAACCCGTCAAGGCTCCGAAATATCCAATCTAACAAACTTATTGGCCAAGGCATGTACATCAACCGCAAGAGGTATCTCACTAATAGGAATGAATGGAAGGCTACCCATACTCACTGCCTTCCTACTAAACTCAGCCACAACATTAGCCTTCCCAGGATGATATAGGATAGTAATATATAGTCCTTTAGCAGCTCCAACCATCTCTGCTGCCTCAAATTTAGATCATTCTTGTTTGAACAAGTGCTGAGGCTCCGACGATTCGTAAACACCTCACAAGACACCCAGTAGAGATAATGCCTCCATATCTTCAATGATGAACAATGGCAGCTAACTCCAAATCATGAACAAGGTACTTCTTCTCATGAGGCTTCAACTGACGCTAAGCATAAGCAATTACTCTACCCTCCTGCATCAATACACACAACCAATATCAATCCTAGAAGCATCACAATACACTGTATAAGAGCCTAAAACTGATGGCAAAACTAGAAGCGGAGTTGTGGTCAAGGCAGTCTTGAGCTTCTGAAAGCTCTCCTCACACTCATCCGACCACCTGAAAGGGCCAAGCCAAGAAAACTCTGAATTCCATAACTAAGGACGGTCTAGGCCAACTCTGAACCGCCTCTATCTTCTTCAAGTCCACCTGAATACCCTCACTGGGCACCACGTGCCCCAATAATGCCATTGAGATGAGCCAAAACTCACACTTGGAGAACTTGGCATATAGCTTCTCCTCCCGCAACCGCTGCAACACAATCCTCAAATGCTGGGCAAGCTCCTTCTGGCGACGATATTACACCAGGATATCATCAATAACCACTATAACAAACGAGTCGAGATAAGGCTGAAACACATTGTTCATCAGATGCATAAATGTTGATGGGGTGTTTGTCATCCTAAAAGACATCACAAGGAACTCATAATGACCATAACGGGTCCTAAATGTTGTCTTTAGAATATCCGAGTCTCGAATCACCATCTTGGAGAAGACCCTCGCTCCTTGAAGCTGGTCAAACAGATCATCAATACGCGACAAAGGATACTTGTTCGTGATTGTGACATTGTTCAACTACCTATAATCAATGCATATCCTCATAGTACCATCCTTATTCACAAACTGCATCGGTGCACCCCAAGGTGACACACTAGGACTAATGAACCCCTTATCAAGGAGTTCCTAAAGTTGCTCCTTCAATTCCCTCAGCTCAGCTGGTTCCATATGATACGGTGGAATATAAATGGGCTGAGTTTCCGACACCAAGTCCATACCGAAGTCTATATCCCTATCGGGCGGCAAGCCCGACAGGTCTGCAGGAAACATGTCCAGAAACTCTCACACCACTGGAACGGAATCAATAGTAGGAGTATTAGCACCAACATCCCTCAGAAAGGCAAAATAAGATTAACAACCCTTCCCAACTATCCGCGAGGCCTTCAAATATGAAATCACTTTGTTGGGAATATAGTCTAGAGAACCCCTCCGCTCAATTTTTGGCAACCCCGGCGTCGCCAACGTTACAGTCTTAGCGTGACAATCCAGAACAACATGACATGGAGACAACCAATCCATACCCAAGATCATGTTGAAATCAACCATACAAAGAAACAAGAGATCAACTCTAGTCTCTAAACTCCCAATAGTGATAACACACGACCGATATACACGGTCCAAAACAATAGTATCGGCCACATGCATAGAGATATGAACAGATGAAACTAAGGACTCACGGGGAATATCTTGATAACGAGAAAAATATGATGATACATACGAATAAGTTGAACCAGGGTCAGATAATACAGAGGCATCCTTATGGAAAACTAAGACAATACTTGTGATCACTGCATCTGAAGCAACAATATCTGGTTTGGTAGGAATAGCATAGAATCGGGCATGACCGCCACCTGATCGGCCTCCCCCTCTAGGGCGACCTCTAGTTGACTAATTCACACCCTGAGATGGTTGGCGAGTGGTGAAGTGACTGGTGTTTAAGCCACAACCTGACTCCTCTTCTGCACTGGACCTCCCGGACAACAAGGACTCTGTCTCGACAAGTGCCCAAACTCCCTACACTTGAAGCAACTCCCCGGAGCTGGTGGTGGTGACTGATAGGAGCCTGAGCACTAAGGTAACTAGTAAAAGGACCTGGCATAGATGAGCCCTGCACCGATGGAGCATGGGACGAACTCTGAGCTGGAAGGGCACTGAGTGATGACTAACCTTGATGAGAGTTGTATGAATCAAGGTCTGATGATGCACCATGGTGAACTGGACGATCCGTCTGAGCATGCCTATAAGGACGACTCATGCCGTGGTGAAACTGACCCCCAGAAGTAACACAGCTAAATCCACCTGATCCACGAGACCTCTAGGCCTCCCTCTCACCCCTCTCGTGACTGCGGATCATCTCTATCTACCAAGCAATATCGACTACCTCGTCAAAAGTAGCACCTGATTCCCTCTCTCGAGTCATAAGCAACCACAGCTAATATGTGAGGCCATCAATGAACCTCCTAATCATATCCCTATCATTGGGAACCAACAAAATCGTGTGACGAGCCAACTCATAATACCTCATCTCATATTGCATCACAGATATACCATCCTGACATAATTGCCAAACTATCTGTGCAACTTCTCTCTACAGGACTGCATCACGAACTTCTCCAAGAAGAGAATGTATAACTCTTTCCATGTAAGTGGTGTATCACCGACTAGCCTGCGCCTCTCATAAGCCTCCCACCAACTGAAGGCAGCCCCAGGGAACTAAAATTAGTGAACGAGACTCCACTGGTCTCCAAAATACCGAGTCGTGTGAAGATCTTATCGCACCTATCCAAGAAGCCCCGGGCATCCTCCGACTCTGCCCCATTGAAAGATGGAGGTCGGAGCCCCCCAAGCCTCTCAAGTCTCTTCTGCTCTTCCTGAGTCATAACAGAAACAACATGTGCATGAGCTGCTGCAATCGGTTGGGCTAGTAGTGCCCCCGGTATCTGGAGTCCCTGCATCACCTGCTCTGGTGTACGGGCGGCGGGAGTCTGAGTACCTCCCCCGGCCTGAGAAATTTTTGCTGCGCCGGAACGAAGACCGCCTGAGAAAGACTGGTACACACTGTCAGAATCTGAGCCAAGGCTTCCTGAAGTCCTGGAATCACGATGGGCACAGCTAGTGCCTGAGTGGCCCCACTGGCTCAACTGTATCTGGTACCTGCTCTTGAGCTAGAGCGACTGGTGTCTATAAGTGCTGCCCTAACTGTTGTACGAGTGTCACCCCTGCCTCTACCGTGACCTCTACCACGACCTCGGCCTCTCGCAGCCCTAACTGGTGGTATCGGTGGCTGTCAATCCCGTCTGGTAGTACATGTCCTCAGCATCTGTGAAAGAATAGAATAACAGAAGTTTAGTTACCGGAATGAACAAGTCTGCACGACAAGCATACAAGAATGTGAAGTTTCCTAATGGTTCGGCAACCTCCCAAAGATAAGTACAAACGTCTCTATACCGATCCACAAGACTCTACTAAACCTTATCATGACTCGTGAGACCTATGTAACCTACGCTCTAATACCAACTTGTCAAGACTCAAATCATAACCTGTTGTGATGGCCCCTAATGTGGTACTAAGCAAATTTACATTTACGAGATAACTTCAACACTTTTAACAAAACGGATTCAAAGCAGTTTAAAAAATAAAATTTCTCATAGTAGGATAGTAAATCCAAAACACAACACAGAAAAACAACTCCCAAATTGGGGTGTCACATATTACATGAGCATCTAAATGTCACAAGTCTGGAATACACTAACTAAGATAGTCCAATACTAATTACAATAAAAGGAAAGATAGGGAAGGAGAAACAAGGTCTGCGAACACTGGGCAGCTACCTTGGAATCTCCCAGAATATCAGTTGTGCCAAGAACTCAACACCCATTATCTCCGAAAACACTTGGATCTGCACACGAAATGCAGGGTGTAGTGTGAGTACAACCAACTCAGTAAGTAACAATACGAAATAAGGAGTTGAAGATAGTGACGAGCTACACAGTTATTTGTTCAATTCAGAAATCTCAACATAGGACAAATAGGCATACTTTCAAGTCCAGCGATTTAAATCAAATCAGTTAATTCAAGTCAAGTTTAAGTAATATCGGATGTAATATCTGTCAAAAATTTCAAAGTAGTAATATATGGAAGCTAAGTGTAACAACAACGAAATCAAATGCAGTCTCTTGGAGCATTAATCACTCAGTCCTCTCATTCACTCCAACCTCACCATCACTCATTCCTCATAGTCACTCATTCCTCTCAGTCGTTCGGCACTCGGCACTCGCACTCAGTAGGTACATGCGCTTACTGGGGGTCTGTACAGACTCCAGAGGGGCTGCTTCAGCCCAAACGCTATATCAAGACAATAATGGTACAAATCAATGAAACATGTTGCGCCGAACATCCCGATATCATAAATACCCTTACAATAGGCGAGGTACCTCACTCAGTGACCAATCTCTCCAGTCTCTGAAGCTCTCATAAATCATAAAAATCAGCTCAAACAATAATGATATGACATATCAACAAAGAATAATAGAGACTAAGATATGATATGCGAGTAAACTGAAAGTGAGTACAAACAACAATTAACAGGTAATTCAACATGTAACACGGCCTCTGTGCGTCCCAACAGTACCAACACATAGCCAAAACATCTTTCTAACATGATTTGCAATCAAATTTCTCTAAACACATGGAGAGCATATAACTAACAACAAGCTATTCAACTTCACAGTTTCCATGGAATGGTCCAAGTCCAAATTCTTATGCTTCATGCTCACACGCCCGTCACCTAGCATGTGCGTCACCCCCAAACCAATCACATAACACAAAATTTGGGGTTTCATACCCTCTGAACCAAATTTAGAACTGTTATTAACCTCAATTCGAGCAAATCCCTACTCTAATACGCCTTTGCCTCGCAAATCGGCCACCGAACACCTCGAATCTAGCCACAAAAGATTTGATACAATCAATATAGGCTAAAGGAATCAATTCTACAAGAAAATTTGAAATTATAAATCAATCCGAAATAGGCTCAAAGCCGGGCCCCGGGCCTATGTCTCAAAATCCAAAAAAATCACAAAACCCGAAAGCCCATTCAACCACGAGTCTAAACATACCAAACTTACTCAAATCCGATATCAAAATCCCATACAAAACCTCAAAAACCTAGCCTAAGAACTTTTTTTCATTTTCCCCAAATTTACACCCTAAATCACAAATTAAATGATGGAATCAAAGGCATAGTCAGGAAAATTAACCAAAACTAGATAGGAATCAACAATCCCAAGAACCCACGAGAGAATCTCTCAAAAATCGCCTTCTACCGAGCTCCCAAATCAATTTTACGTTATGAACTCAAAACCCTCATTTTTTAAACTTATATTCTACCCAGATGCGCCTTCTTCGCGAACGCGGAAGCATCCTCGCGTTCGCGAAGCACAAAATGCTTCAGACCAAAACCCTTCTACGCGGACGCGTTCAATCACTTGCAAATGCGGTGCTTCGTTGACCCCTCACTTCGCGAATGCGACCACCCCGCCGCGAACACGTAGACCATTTGCATGGGATCCCTAGCTGCCACTTCTCTTCTTCGCGAACGCATTACCCCTATTGTGATCTCGATGCGTTTAGTACCCAAACTATCACGAATGCGGGCCCCTCTTTGCAAACGAAAAGAACAATTTCTCATTAGCCTCTAGGTACACTTCGTGAATGCGACACCTTCCTCGTGAACGCATAAGAGGAAACCAAAAAATAACTGTCTTCAGCAAAATTGTAAGTCCAAAATTGATCTGCTAACCATCTGAAACTCATATGTTCCCGCCGAGTTGTCACAACCTAAACCGATGGGCCATGACGGGTGTTGATACACAATATTTCCCTCATATACACACACACTCCCAAAATAACATGCTTGTATATACACACACACACACACACACTCCCAAGATAACATGCTTGCATCATTATTTAGTTTACAAACCTATACAAACATTTTCTATAATTTTTGAAGCTCCAAATTAATTCATTTTTTCATTTTTATTATATAAATATCTAATAATTATCCTTTAAATTATTTTGTGATCACTTAATCATCCAAATTTATTATTTTACACCCACATATAGTATTTTACTTCATTTTCTATAATTACATTTAATTTTTATGCTAATTACATATTTTTGCAATAATAGCCTACACTTTGTAATTAACTGCATTTATTATTTTATTTAGAGGTAAAACAACTTTTTACATGTTTACACCCTTTAGCTATTATTTTAAAGTACTTATTTGCTTAAATAATATTTTTTATAACTATTCAGATATTTTATTAACCAATTGTTTCTTAATTTATTTATTTTTTAAAAGCTCTCCAAGTTTTTAAGATAATTTTCAGACCAAGATGGACCAACACCTAAGCCCACATCATCTACCCTCTTAGCAGCCCAAACCAGCTAACCCTTTAATGAACCCGCTCGCGACCCATTTTAAACGATCGCCCCATTCCCCTTTCGATCTTGGCCGTTGATCTCAAATAATCAACGTTCCATAATAATTCCCCAACTCTCCTTATAACCACACAATCCTAAACCCTAACCCATTTTCCAAACCGGCTGCCTCTAAATCCTCTCAAACCTTCTCCCACACCTCACAAACTCTAGACGCCACCCCAAGCCTTCTCTGAATCTAGCTCGTCCATGGTTTCTTACCATTATTTACTTACCTTTTTCGGATTATACCGTTATTACTTGTGTAAACACGGTGTTACTTAGTACTCGCCCAATTTTGGCAAGTATCAGTCTTTGAACCAAAAGAAATCAAACTTATTCTCCAAGATTTGGATGATATTTCGTCCTTATACGTTCATAGCAAGGCTATGTGGTGTAGATACCCCAGATCCCCGGCCAATTTCTGATCCTAGTCAAACTAGGGTTTACCAGGTTTCTTCTCCTAATTCGATTCTAAACTGATTTGTGTGTGTTATTATTTCCTTTTTTATGTTTCATTGAATGTAGTTCCTTACTTATGTGTTGATTTTACCACTATATAAACCCCTCCCTCATTCCCTTTGAGACGGGACCTTTTTCGTTAAGTTTCACTAAAACTAGGGGCTTTCACTCCGTTATTCTCTCATTCTCTATACTTTGGCTCTTGGACGGTTGAAATTCAAGGCTACCGGAATTCTATTTTTCGACTTTCCTTGGTAACTTTGACGCACTAAGGTCCTGGGTTATACTGCTCTTTGTTGACGTTCAGAGTGTTATGGAGTATGTTCTTTCTTGTTTGTTTATTTGTCAATTAGTAACTGGTGTGTTCTTTAGCCTTTGCAATATTCATTCTCCTATTTTCATGATTTGCATATTCATACCTCTAAATTTGCATAACCTAATGTGTTTTTATACTATCTCTATATGCAACCTTGCTAGTATCGAATCTGTTTTGTGATATGAACCTCTTTAGTATTTGATTATACCCAAATTGCCAATTCTGAGATATGTTTATGCTTAACTTGAACTGTTTAGACTATTTGAAGTTCGTTTAGCCTAATGTGTTGGTATTTCGAATGTTTACATTGGCTATATGGCATCAGTTTGTTTCCTGCTTTGTTCCAGGTCTCTATAGTGATTGACTGGTATCTATAATGTTCCCTAATCTATGTTAAGATCTTCACTCTAGCTATGACTTTCTCCTATGTCACGACCCAAAATTCCCACCGTCGGGATCGTGATGGCGCCTAACATCACACTTGCCAGGCAAGCCAAATTTAGAGATTATTTAGCCCCTTATATCCATTTTTAGTAATTATCAGTAAACAAGCAAAGATAAAGAAATAACTGTAAAGATAAATAGATAACGATGTCATTTACATACTACTTCTACCAAGAAATTTGGTGTCACAATTCACGAACGTTTTATGATTTTTCTACAATCAATTGTCTGAAGGAAATGACACATCTTTTGGAAAATAAAGGGAAAACAGTAAAGAAGATGTGTAGAAGGGGACGCCAGGGCATGAGGACGCCAGCAGGACTACCTTGGGTCTCCGAGCTATGAACCTGAGCCAATCTCTCAATCAGCCACTACCTGCTCCAAAATCTGCACAGGAAGTGCAAAGTGTAGTATCAGTACAATCGACCCCATGTACTGGTAAGTGTCGAGTCTAACCTCGCCGAAGGTGTGAAGAGGCTACGGCGGGACACCCACAATATATGCTACAGACGATAAATAATAAGGCACAAAAGGAGAACATTATAATTTAAAAGCAGTAAATTGCAGGAATAAATACATAACTCCAGTGTCTTACCAATATCTAGCTATAATTAAACCTTAGGCGAAATGTAAAATAACCGAATAACTTACACAGTTAGTGAAAAATATATAAACACATATATTGATGTGGCGCGCATCCCGATCCCACTAACAACACAAAATCCTCCCTTATTCCTCCGTAACGATAACAATAATAGTAATCATATATATATATATATATGCTGTGGCGCGCAACCCGTTCCCACCATATATCAATATCAACATAATAGTTCACACTTATTACTATGTATCAATCCACCCTTATCCCTCATTTTGCGGCATGCAACCCGATCCCCCCGAATATTCATATTCACTCTTATTCCTCCTTAACAATCCTCCCTTATTCTTCATGTTGCGGCATGCAACCCGATCCCACCATATTATAATAAATTACACATAATGTACAAAAGTTTCATAAAATTCACACGAGGCCCTTACCAACAATTAAAATTTAGAACAAGGCAACCGAGAGCAGTATAATCAATAAAATTCTGTAAATTAATACTACTCAGCGAGACAAAATCAGGATATCAGAAAAAGAAATGCCAAGAAGACAGCTTAAGCCAATAAAGGGGAAACAATAATTCTACGGGGTAACAAATATCTTCAACTAGGGAGCACATTATCTAACAGGTAACAATTAGGCATGGAATTACAATTAAACATGTAACAAGTAAAGCAAGGAGAATAACAATAAAAGGAGAATGGAAGAAAACAAGTAAGACAGGTAAATTTGTGATGCATAGGTGCTCGTCACCTCACGTATATGCCACTCACATGGTTTATCACATAGAAAATAAGGCAAAGGTTCCTAAACCCTCAAGTCAAGGTTAGACATAACACTTACCTCGATCCACAGACTATTCACTGCTCAATTACCGTTTCTCCTCTAGTTTCCACCTCCGAAATACTCGTACCTAGTCATAATTAACTTAATAACATCAATTATCGCTAAAAATCAATTTCAATACATAAGTATAAGTTTCCCAACATAGCCTCTAAAAAGTCAAAAATTGACCCCCGGGCCCGCTTGGTCACAACTTGAGGTTCGGACCAAAACCCATTCACCCCCGAATACGAATATGTAACTAGTTTCGAAATCCGACCCCAAATTGAGGTCAAATTTTCAATTTCCCAGAAATCCCTAATTCTACCCAAACCCCCAATTTCCACCATGAAATTCCTAGATTTTTGGTTGAAATCTTGTAAAATGAAGTGAATGATTGAAAGAAACGAGTTAAGAATCACTTGCCTATGATTTGGGAAAAAATTGTCTTTGAAAAATCGCCTAGAGGGTTTCTTGTGTTTGGAAGTTTTGAAAAAAGGGAAAAATCCCGTCTAAGTCAAGACTTATCAGTTGAGATGACACATTTGCGACCTGAGCTTCGCATTTGCGAAGCTCGTAAATGCGAAAAAAGTATCGCAAATGCGAACTCCTCGCATTTCTGCAACCTTCACAAATGCGAATCACATGTCGCAAATCGCAAATGCAAAACTACCCAGTACCCACCCATGCTCGTAAATGCGAAGACTCTTTGCAAATGCGAGATCTGCAGACCTGAAGCACACCAGCTATGTTTTCTAAGTTCATTTCACTTCGTAGCTTATCCGAAACTCACCCGAGCCCTCGGGGGTCCAAACCAAACATGCAAATAAGTCTAAAAATATCATACGAACTTGCTCGAGCGATCAAATCGCTAAAATAACACCTAGAACTACGACTTTAGCACCAAATCACATGAATTTCCCAAGAACACTTTGAAGTTCCTATTTTCACAACCAGACGTCTGAATTATGTCAAATTAGTTCCGTTTCTTACCAAATTTCACAGAGAGATTATAAATACCATAATGCACCTTTACTGGGCTCCAAAACCAAAATACGGACCCGATACCAATAAGATCAAACTTTAACCAAATTTCTTAAAACTATTGTAATTTCAGTCTTTCAATTTTAATCAAAAATGCATATCTCGAGCTAGGGACCTCGAAATTTGATTTCGGGCATACGCCTAGGTCCCATATTTTACTACGGGCCCACCGGGATAGCCAAAACATGGGTTCGTTTACTCAAAATATTGACCGGAGTCAACACGCCCGGATTGCGCACACTAATCGGGGGAGGGTAAAAATGACATTTTAAAGCTCAAAAGCGCATAATTGAACTCTAAAAGATAAGATGACCCTTGGGGTCATCACAATCTCCACCTCTAAAACAATCGTTTGTCCTCGAACGGACATAGAAAAGTACCTGAAGTGGTGAATAAGTGGGGATATCTATTTCACATGTCCGCCTCAGACACCCAAGTAGCTTCCTCAACAGGCTGGCCTCTCCACTACACTTGAACCAAAGAATAAATCTTCGACCTCAACTGACGAACCTGTCGGTCTAGAATGGATACCGGCTCCTCCTCATAAGTTAAATTCTTGTCCAACTGAACAGAGTTGAAATCTAACACGTGGGATGGGTCACCATGATACTTCTGGAGCATGGACACGTGAAATACTGGATGAACTACTGATAACCTCGGAGGCAACACAAGTTTATAAGACACCTTTCCCACTCTATTGAGAATCTCAAAAAGTCTGATATATCTAGGGCTCAACTGTCCCTTCTTCCCAAACCTCATGACACCCTTCATGGGTGACACCCGAAGCAACACCCTCTCCCCGACCATGAATTCCACATCACGAACTCTACGGCCGGCATAGCTCTCTTTCCTGAACTGAGCTCTGCAAAGTCGATCCTGTATAATCTTGACCATGTCCAAGACCTCCTAAACTAGATCAGTACCCAACAACTGAGCCTCCCCCGACTCAAACCACCCAACTGGCGACCTGCACAGTCTACCGTATAATGCTTCATAGGGAGCCATCTGAATGCTCGAATGGTAGCTATTGTTGTAGGCGGACTCTTCAAGGGGAAAACACTGATCCCAAAATCCTCCGAAGTCTATACTCAAGCGCGGAGCATATCCTCCAAGATCAGAATAATATGCTCGGACTGCCCGTCCGTGTGAGGATGAAATGTTGTGCTCAGCTCAACCCGCATACCCAACTCACGTTGTACTGCCCTCTAGAAGTGCGAGGCAGACTACGTACCTCGATCAGAAATAATGACACGGGCACATCGTATGAAGACGGAAATCTCTCGAATGTAAATCTCTGTCAACCGCTTCAAGGAATAAGTAATTGCCACAGGAATGAAGTGTGTTAACTTAGTCACCCTATCCACGATGACCCAAACTGCGTCAAATTTGCTCTGAGCCCGTGGGAGTCAAATACAAAGTCCATAGTGATACGCTCCCACTTCCACTCAAGAATCTCTACCTGCTGAAGCAAACCACCGGGTCTCTAGTGCTCATACTTCACCATTTGACAGTTCAGACATCGATCTACATAAGCAACTATATCTTTTTTCATCCTCCTCCACCAATAATGTTGTCGTAGGTCCTAATACATCTTGGCGGCGGCCAGGTGAATAGAATTCCGAGAATTCTGAGCCTTCTCAAGGATAAATTCACGAAGCCCATCAACATTAGGCACACAATGCGACCCTACATCCTCAAAACTCCATCATCTCCAACAGTAACCTGCTTGGTACCATCGTGCCGAACTGTATCTCTAAGGACCAACAAATAAGGGGCGTCATACTGTCGATCTCTGATACTCTCAAACAAAGAAGACCGAGCGACTGTGCAAGCTAGAATACAGCTGGGCTTTGAAATATCCAACCTCACAAACTGGTTGGCTAAAGTCTGAACATCTAAAGCTAGCAGCCTCTTACCGACTGGAATGAACGTAAGGCTGTCCATACTCACTGTCTTCCTACTCAATGGGTCGGCCACCACATTGGCCTTCCCCGGATGATACAATATAGTGATATCATAGTCTTCAATAGCTCTAACCATCTCCTCTGCCCCAAAATTGAGATCTTTTTACTTCAACAAGTACTGAAGGTTGCGATGATCCGTGAAAACCTCACACGACATGCCATAAAGATAGTGCCTCCAAATCTTCAGCGCATGAACAATGGCTTCCAACTCTAAATCATGGACATGGTAATTCTTATTATGAACCTTCAACTACCTAGACGCGTATACAATCACCCTGCCCTCCTGCATCAATACTTCTCCAAGCCCAACACAGAAGTCATCACAATATACCTTGTAATATCCTGAACCTAATGGTAATACTAACAGTGGAGATGTAGTCAAAGATATCTTGAGCTTCTGAAAGCTCGCATCACACTCGTATGACCATCTGAATGGGGCACCCTTCTGGGTCAACCTAGTCAACGAAGCTGCTATAGATGAAAACCCCTCCACAAATCGACGGTAATAACCCCCCAAACCCAAGAAGCTCCTGATCTCTGTGGTTGAAGTGGGTCTAGGACAGTTCTTGAATGCCTCAATCTTCTTAGGATCTACCTGAATACCCTATTCTGATACAACGTGGCAAAAAAAAAGCGACCGAATCCAACCAAAACTCGCACTTTGAAAATTTAGTATACAACTGACTGTCTCTCAAAGTCTGGAGCATTATCCTGAGGTGCTGCTCATGCTCCTCTCGACTGCGGGAGTATATCAAGATGTCTTCAATAAACACGATCACGAAGGAATCCAAATAAGGCTTGAACACTCAATTCAGCAAGTCCATAAATGTTGTTGGGGCATTAGTCAACCCAAAGGACATCACTAGAAATTCACAGTGCCCATACCGCGTGCGAAAAGCTGTCTTAGGGACATCGGATGCCCAAATACTCAACTGATGGTAGCCATATCTCAAATCAATGTTCAAAAATACATTGGCACCCTGAAGCTGATCAAATAAATCATCGATCCTCGGCAACAGATACTTGTTCTTGATGGTGACTTTGTTCAACTGCCGATAATCTATACACATCCTCAGTGACCCATCCTTCTTCTTCACGAACAAAATTGGCGCATCCCAAGGCGAGACACTAGGTCTAATGAAGCCCTTATAAAGCAAATCCTGCAACTATTCCTTAACTCTTTCAACTCTGGTGGGGCCATCTTGTATGGCGGAATAGAAATGGGTTGAGCGCCCAGAGCCAAATCAATGCAAAAGTCAATATCCCTGTCGGGTGGAATCCTCGGCAGGTCTGCAGGAAATACCTCCGGAAACTCACGAAAAACAGGCACCGAATCTATAGAAGGAACCTCAGCACTAGAACCAAAAACATAAGCCAAATAGGCCAAACACCCCTTCTCGACCATAAGATGAGCCTTTATATAAGAAATAACCCTGCTGGTTGAATGGCCAGGAGTCCCTCTCCACTCTAATCGAGGCAACCTCGGCAAGGCTAAGGTCATTGTCTTGGCATGACAGTCCAAAATAGCGTGATAAGGTGACAGACAATCCATACCCAATATAACATCAAAATCCACCATATCTAAGAGAATAAGGTCTACACTAGTCTCGAGACTCCCAATAGTGACCACAAACTAAGGATATACACAATCTACAATAATAGCATCTCCCACAAGTGTTGACACATATACAGGGGCACTCAAGGAATCACGAGGTACGGCCAAATATGAAGCAAAATAAGATGACGCATAGGAGTAAGTAGACACCGGATCAAATAGAACTGAAGCACCTTTACTACAAACTGAAACAATAACTGTAATGACAGCATCAGATGACTCAGCCTAAGGAAGGTCTGGAAAAGTATAACATCAGGGTTGGGCCCCATCACTCTGAATCATATCCTTGGGACGGACTCTAGCTGGTGAGACTTCACCTCTAACGGCCTGACCTCTACCTCTAACAGTCTGGCCCCTACCTATGACTACCTGACCCCTGCCTCTAGCTGGCTAAGCAGGCGGTCCAGCAACTGGTGCAGGAACCATGGCACAAAAACCCTGATATTGTGGCTGAACACCCAATAACCTCGGACAGGTCCTCCGGATATGCCTATAATCACAACACTTGAAAGATCAATCCTGATACTGTGACTCTGGAAATTGAAACTGACCCTGACAAGCCGACTGACCACGATAATAACTCTAAAGAAGAGGTGCTCGGGTAGGAGCTAGTGGTGCACTATAGGTTGGCTGCCCAGAAGGAGGTACATAAGAACCACGACTCCCTAAAGCACTGTGAGATAACTGAAGCACTCGATGGAATGGCCTCGGAGGATTTCCTCTAACAAAAGTACCCCTGAATCCAGATGAGGCACCGTTGAACCCAGCGGATGACGAGGTATCTTATCTGACCCCTAACATCTCTATCCAAGAACCATATCGACCCATCAAGCGACATTAGATGCATCCTGGAAAGAAACATCGCTCCAAGTCTTCTTAGCCATATGCAATCTTATAGGCAAAGCAATACCCTCAATAAACCTCCTCACCCTCTCTCTCTCTCTCTCTCTCTCTGTAGGGAGCAAGAGAATAGCATGACTGGACAAATCCACAAAATGAGTCCTATACTGAGTAACAGTCATGTTGCACTGCTGGAGACGCTCGAATTGACGGTGGCGCTTCTCCTTTAAGGTGATAGGTAGAAACTTCTCTAAGAAGAAATGTGAGAACTATACCAAGTAAGAGCAGGCGTCCCAGCTGGTCTGGTCAACAAATAAACCTTCCACCATTTCTTGGTGGAACCAGTCATCTGAAAAGCATTAGTCGACCCTATTAGTCTCCAATATACCCATGTTCCGAAGAACCTCATGACAACTATCAAGATACTATTGGGGATCCTCTGAAGTAGCACCACTCAAATGAACTAGAAAGATCTTGGTAAACCTATCCAATCTCCACAAGGCCTCAAAGGACATAGCATACCCATCACCGGGCTGTGTCGCAACAACCGGCTGACTACTCCGACTAGATGAGCTGTTGGAGTCTAAAATTGGAGAGTCATCTGCTCCGGAGTATGAGTAGCAGGAGTCTGGGCTCCTCCTCCATCCTGATACATGGCCGATGCCATGGGTAATGTGCCAGTCTGGGCTACACTCTCCATAAGGCCCACTAATCGGACCAAGGCATCATGGAGCACTATGATGACGATAAACCCCTCTGGGACCTGAGCTGGTCCAACAGGAATAGTTTGAGCTGGAACCTCCTCATCGAACTCTACCTGAGGCTCCATAGCTGGGGATACTGCTCGGACTCTAGGTTGAACCCTGCCCTTGCCTCAGCCTCTGGCACGGCCTCAGACTCGACCTCTGCCCCTTGTAGGAGCTGTTGCTGGACGCTCTGGCTGCTGATCAGCAGAAGAAGCGGGTCGTGTTCTCGCCATCTGCGAGAGAATAAGAATAGGAGATTTCAATCAGTATTGAGATAACAACATTGCACGACAAAGTTGAATAAAAGTGAAATTTGTTCCTAAACTTCATAGCCTCTGGGAGATAAGTACAGATGTCTCTGTACCGATCCCACAGACTCTTCTAAGATTGTTTGTGAATTGTGATACCTAAGTAACCTAGTGCTCTGATACCAACTTGTCATGACCCAAAATTCCCAATGTCGGGATCGTGATGGCGCCTAACATCACACTTGCCAGGCAACCCAACGTTAGAGATTATTTATCCCTTTATATCCATTTTTAATAATTATCAGTAAACAGGCAAAGATAAAGCGGAATAACTGTAAAGATGAATAGATAACGATGTCATTTACATACTACTTCTACCCAAAAATCAAGTGTCACAATTCACGAACGTTCTAGGAATTTTCTAGAATCAATTATTTGAAGTAAATTACAACTGTTTTGGAAAATAAAGGAAAAACAGTAAAGAAGATGTGTAGAAGGGGACGCCAGGGCATGCGGATGCCAGCGTGACTACCTTGGGTCTCCGAGTTGTGAACCTCAGTCAATCTCTCAATCAGCCACTGTCTGCCCCGAAATCTGCACAGAAAGTGCAGAGTGCAGTATCAGTATAACCGACCCCATGTACTTGTAAGTGTCGAGCCTAACCTCGATGAAAGTGTGATGAGGCTATGGTGGGACACCCACAATATATGCTGCAGACGATAAATAATAAGGCAAAAAAGGAGAACACTATAATTTAGAAGCAGTAAATTGCAGGAATAAATACATAACTCTAGTGTCTTATCAATATCAAACTATAACCAAACCTTAGACGAAAATTAAAACCACTGAATAACTTACACGGTCAGAGAAAAACACGTAAACACATATATTGATGCGGTGCGCATCCCTATCCCACCAGACAACACAAAATCCTCCTTTTTTCCTCCGTAACGTTAACAATAACAGTAATAATATATATATATATATATATATATATATATATATATTGCGGCGTTGTCACGACCCCAAATCCTAAACCGCCCGTGATGGCGCCTATCGTGGAACTAGGCTAGCCAGCAACCACATGTTCACAATTTCTTTCAAAATCCCAACCAAATTTCAATCATTTCATAAAATATTCAGAGTTTACTAATTACATTAGGCCAAATAACAGTGCCACCAATCCCAAAACCCGGAGCCAACATGTCATGAGCATCTAAGAAAAATACACCAAAGGTATACTATTATAATACAAAAACCTCCGAATAAATAGCTATATACAAAAAGATGGGAAAAACATAGATGTTGCGGACGCTGAACAACTACCTCTATATCCCGCAATCCGGCTCCGCACGGAAAAGATAGCTAATGCTTGGTATCTACACCTGAATCTGCACACAGGGGTGCAAGAAGTAATGTGAGTACGCCAACTCAGTAGTAATGAAAATAAATCAAGTCTAGCTGGCAAGAAATCACATAGAAATTATGTCATCAATTCACAATATGCACAATCTTTCTTTCCAACAGTATAAACATAGATATATAAAGTCATCATGCCTTAAAACCCACTTCAGAAAAGTCCTTTGAAGAAAGCATATTTTTAACAACTTCAAACCGAAAGATTTAGTATGAAAATGAAATGAATCATATGGAGGCCCCTCGGGCAAAACATATTTCATAAGTTCAGAGTGAAAGTAGTAAAATCATAAGTAGCCCCTCGGGCAAAAACATGTACCATAATCAGCCCCTCGGGCATGCCCCACAGTCACTCATAATCATCCCCTCGGGCATACCTCACCATCACTCGTAATCAGTCACTCAGCACCTCACAGTCACTCATGCCTCCCGATCACTCGTCACTAGTCACTCGGCACTCGACACTCGGCACTCAGTGCGCTCACTAGGGGTGTGTGTAGACTCTGGAGGACCTCTTTTAGCCCAAGCGCTAATATCAAGCAACCTCGTAGCGTATCATATCCTCACAATCATGCCCTCGGCCTCACTCAGCAGAACCTCTCAAAAAGCCCCTTGGGCGAATCAGTAAAACAGGGTACTCGACCCAAAACATCATTTTTTAAATCTCAAAGTAGTGTAAATCAGGCTGAGTTTCGAAAACAGTAAGCACAATGTGGCTGAGTGAAATCATCCATAAATAGTGAGGAAAACAACAGTAAAAAGCTCCCAAAGGGTCTAAACAGATCGGCACGAGGCCCCAAACACGGCTTATAGCCCAAATATTTCAACAATCTTTAGAACATAATTTAACATAAGGTTTTGAGTAAAATATGCAACTCATTAGATGCCTCGGAGTGGACCTAGTCCATTCCAAAAATCAGTGCGCGCCACATACTCGTCATCCGACTTGTGCGCCATTCTAAAATCAGTGAGAAATACGTAGTCCCGGGTTTCATACCCTGAGGACAAGATTTATAACCATTACTTACCTCTACCGGGCCACAACACTAGTCCGTTATGCTCTTGCCCCTCAAATTGGCCCCCGATTGCTCCGAATCTAGCCAAAACCAGTTTAACATCATTAATATATGCTAAAGGAACACAATCCAATCAAAAACTATCAAATTATACAAGAATCTCAAAATTCGGCCAAACCCGAGCCTCGGTCCCATGTCTCGGAATTCCATAAATTTCACATCACTAGAAACCATGTCCTCCCACGATTCTACTCATACCAAAAACACCACGATCGGACCACAATTGCCTACCCAAATTGCCAACAGAATTTTTCAATCCTCCCCCCATTCTTCCCAACCTTTTCCTACTTTAATCCTCCAATTTACAAGCCTAATCCGAACAAAATAGCATAGAAACGATTTTAATAACCCGAGAACTTACCTTCACTGAAGAACCACGAATTCCCTCTTCAATTTGCCTTCAAAAGAGCTCCAACCGCATGCAACAATGGTGGAATGAAATATATTTCACGGAGGCCTCTTTTATACTGTTCTGACCAGAAACTCCGCACCTGCGGACACTTAATCGCACCTGCGGTCCCAGATGCGCACCTGCGCAATCCCACTAACGGGCCAATTCTCGCACCTGTGACCACTCCTCCGCACCTGCGGCTTCGCAGGTGCGGCCATCTCTTTGCACCTGCGGATTTCCCCTTGCCTAGCCTCCTTCCGCACCTGCGCATGACCTTTCGCACCTGCGACATCGCACTTGCGGCTACCCTTCCGAAGGTGCAGCCAACACCAGAAACTTACACCAGCAGCCATTTGCTGCAATTTTCCAAGTTTAAAACTCCGCCAACCATCCGAAATCAATCCCGAGCCCCTAGGGGGACCAACCAAACATACCAACACACCCCATATCATTATTCCAACTTCGTCGAGACTTCGAAACACCAAAACAACACGAATACACCAAAATTACATCAAATTCAAGCCTATGAACTTTGAAACTTCCAAATTTCGCCAATTACGCTGAAACCAACCAAAACACCTCCGATTGACCTGAAATTTTGCAGACATATGAAAAATGACATTAGGAACTTGCTCCAACTTCCGAAATCCCATTCCGACCCGGATAGTCTATTTTCCACTGCCGAGCGGAAATCGCCAAAAACTAACTTTCGCCAATTCAAGCCTAATTCTACACCGGACATCAAAACTTCATTCCGAACACACTCCTAAGTCCCAAATCACCTAACGAAGCTATCCAATACATAAAATCCGTATTTCGAGGTCGTTCACCAATAAGTCAACTCTCAGTTGACTTTCTCAACTTTTAGGCTACTTTAGTAGACTAAATGCCTCAATTCTCACCATGACCACTCCGGACCCAAACCATCTGACCCAACACAACAAAAAAAATAGGCTAGCAATATATGACAAATGCAGAAATGAGGAAAACGAGGTAAATCTCACGGAATGACCGGCTGGGTCGTTACATCCTCCCCCTCTTAAACAAACGTTCGTCCTCGAACGGATCTAGAAACATACCTGGAGTCTCGAATAAGTGAGGATATCTATCCCACATCTCCCGCTCGGTCTCCCAGGTGGCATCCTCCATCGGATGCCCTCTCCACTGAACCTTCATTGGAACTATATACTTAGACCTCAACTTCCTGACCTGTCGACCCAAAATAGCCATTGGCTCTACCTCATATGACATATCACCCTCGAGCTGAACCGTGCTGAAGTCCAAAACATGAGACGGGTCACCAACATACTTCCGGAGCATCGAAACATGGAACATCGGATGAATACTCGATAAACTGGGAGGCATAGCAATCCTATAAGTCATATCCCCAACCCTCTAAAGCACCTCAAATGGCCCAATGAACCTGGGACTTAGCTTCCCCCTCTTCCCGAACCTCATAACACCATTCATGGGCGACACCTTCAGCAACACCTTATCCCCAACCATAAAAGACACATCCCGGACCTTCCGGTCCGCATAACTCTTCTGCATTGACTGCACCGTGGGAAGCTGCGAGTGAATCAAATTTGCCTAACCCAACGCATCGTGAACCAAGTCTTTGCCCAATAGCCTAGCCTCGCCCGGCTCAAACCAACCAACCGGAGATCTTCACCTCCTACCATATAAAGCCTCATACGGAGCCATCTGGATACTCGACTAATAGTTGTTATTATATGCAAACTCCGCTAGTGGCAGAAACTAGTCCCATGAACCTCCAAAGTCAATCACACAAGCACGCAACATATCCTCCAAAATCTGAATGGTATACTCCGACTGCTCGTCGGTCGGAGGATGAAATGATATGCTCAACTCGACCTGAGTACCCAACTCTCTCTGCCCGACTCTCCAAAACTGATATGTGAACTGAGTACCTCTGTCGAAAATGATAGAAACTGGAACCCCATGCAATCGGACAATCTCCCTGATATAAATCTCAGCTAACCTCTCCGAAGAATAAGTAGTACCAACAGGAATGAAGTGCGCGGACTTGGTCAGATGATCCACAATAACCCATATAGCATCAAACCTCCTCGAAGTCCGTGGGAGCTCAACTACAAAGTCCATGGTGATCCGCTCCCACTTCCACTCCAGAATATTAAATCTCTGAAACAATCCACCTGGTCTCTGGTGCTCATACTTGACCTGCTGACAGTTGAGACACTGATCCACAAACTCAACAATATCTTTCTTCATCCCCCTCCACCAATAATGCTGCCTCAAATCCTGATTCATCTTTACGGCACCCGGATGGATGGAATACCGCAAACTATGGGCCTCAGCTAGAATCAAATCTCGAAGCCCATCTACATTGGGTACGCAAATACGGCCTGCATCCTCATGACCCCATCATCACCAATAACCACATCCCTGGCATCACCGCGACGGACCCTGTCCTGAAGAACAAGCAAATGTGGATCATCATACTGGCGTGCTCTAATCTGATCGTAAAGAGAAGACCTGGAGGCTACACAAGCCAACACCCGCGGGGGCTCTGATAGATCCAATATCACCAACTGACCCGCTAAGGCCTGAACATCAAGGGCTAATGGCCGCTCTACTACTGAAAGGTAGGCTAGACTCCCCAAACTCTCTACTCTGCGACTTAGTGCATCAGTCACTACATTGGCCTTCCCCGGATGATATAAGATAATGAGGTCATAATCCTTGAGAAGCTCTAACCATCTCCTCTTATGCAAATTCAAGTCCTTATGCCTCAGCAGATACTGCAAACTTCGATGATCAGTGAAAATCTCACACTGTACTCCATACAAATAATGCCGCCAAATATTCAAGGCATGAACAATGGCAGCTAACTCAAGATTGTGCACTGGATAATTCTTCTCGTGCACCTTCAATTGTCTAGACGCGTAAGAAATCACCCTACCGTCCTGCATCAATACCGCTCCAAGACAACTCTAGAAGCATCACAATAAACTGTGTAAGAACCCGAACTAGTAGGCAAAACTAGTAACAGAGTTGTGGTTAATGTTGATTTGAGCTTCTGAAAGCTCTCCTCACACTCATCAGACCATCGGAATGGAGCACCCTTCTGGGTCAATCTGGTCAAAGGCGAAGCGATAGAAGATAATACATCCACAAAGCGACGGTAATATCCCGCCAAACCAAGGAAACTCCTAATCTCTGTAGCTGAGGACGGTCTGGGCGAACTCTGCACCGCCTCTATCTTCTTTAGATCAACCTGAATACCCTCACTAGATACCACGTTCCCCAAGAAAGCTACTGAACCAAGACAAAACTCACACTTGGAGAATTTTGCATAAAGTTTTTCCTCCCTCAACCTCTGTAACACAACTCTCAAATGCTGAGCATGCTCTTCCTGGCTACGAGAATAAACCAGGATGTCATCGAGAATAAACCAGGATGTCATCAATGAACACAATGACGAAAGAATCAAGGTAAGGCTGAAACACGTTGTTCATCAATTGCATGAACGCAGTTGGGGCATTGGTCAGCCCAAATGACATAACCAAGAACTCGTAATGACCATATCTGGTCCTGAAAGCAGTCTTCGGAATGTCAGAATCCTGAATCTTAAACTAATGATACCCAGATCTCAAGTCAATCTTGGAAAACACTCTAGCTCCCTGAAGCTAGTCAAACAAATCATCAATACGAGGCAAGGGATACCGATTCTTCACTGTAACTCTGTTCAGCTGCCGATAATCAATACACATACGCATGGACCCATTTTTTTTCTTCACGAAAAACACCGGTGCACCCCAAGGTGACACACTAGGTCGAATGAACCCCTTATCCAGGAGTTCCTGAAGCTGCTCCTTCAATTCCTTTAGCTCCGCTGGTGCCATACGATAGGGTGGAATAGAAATAGGCTGGATTCCTGACACCAAGTCAATACCAAAATCAATATCCCTGTCAGGTGGCATGTCTGGAAGGTCTGCAGGAAACACATCCGGAAATTCACGGACCAAAGGAACTGAATCAATAGCGGGAGTCTTACCACTGACATCCCTTACAAAGGCCAAATAAGATAAACACCCTTTCTCAACCATGCGCTGAGCCTTCAGGTAGGAAATCACCCTGCTAGGCATATACTCAGAAGAACCTCTCCACTCAACCCTCAGACACCCTGGCATAGCTAAGGTCACGGTCTTAGCGTGACAATTAAGAACAGCATGACACAGAGATAACCAATCCATGCCCAATATCACATCAAAATCGACCATGCTAAGTAATAGTAGGTCCACTCGGGTCTCCAGACCCCCAATAGACATCATGCACGACAGATACACACGGTCCACAACAACAGTATCGCCCACCGGAGTCGACATATGAACATAGGTGACTAGAGACTCACGGGGCACATCCAGAAAATGGGCAAAATATGAAAAAACATAGGAATATGTAGAACCAGGGTCAAATAAAGCCAAGGCATCTCGGCAACAGACTGAGACAATACTTGCGATCAAGGAATCTGAGGCCATAGCATCTGGCCTTGATGGAAATGCATACATGAGAGCATGACCTCCCCCTGCTCGACCTCCCTCTCTAGGGCGGCCTCTGAATGACTGACTAACACCCATAGCTGTCTGGGCGGGTGGTGAAGTAACTGGAGCTGAAGTCGAGGGCTGGCCCCTCTACTAAGAAGATCCACTGGAACGGTGGGGACACTGCCTCCACACGTGCCCGAACTCTCCACACTCAAAACAACTCCCTAGAGCTGGAGGCGGGGACTGATAGAAACCCCTAGCACCCGAACGGCCACTGGAAGACTCATGCATAAAAGAACTCTGAACTGGGGGCGCTCGAGCTGCACTCTGAGCTGGGAGGGAACCAAATGAAGTACGGCCTGACTAAGAACCAGGGGGCCCATGCCCCGAAGATGCACCACTATATGCTGGGCGTCCTGACTGAGGAGGCCTGAATGGACGGCCCCTACCCTGCTGAAACTGTCCCCTGAAGGGAGCACCACTAGAGCTGCCCGAACCATGAGGCCTCTTGGCCTCTCTCCTCCCGCTCGTGGCGGCAAACGGACTCAATATCTCGAGCTATGTCAATAACCTGCTCGAATAAAGCACCTGATACTCTCTCCCAGGTCATAAATAGTCGGAGCTGATAAGAAAGACCATCTACAAACCTCCTCACCCTTTCCTTATCAGTAGGGACAATCTCCTAAGCATACCTAGCCAACTCGAAAAACCTCATCTCGTACTAAGTAACTGATAACTCTCTCTGGCGCAGCTGCTCAAACTGCCTGCACTGCTCTTTTCTATGTGATTGAGGAACATACTTCTCCAAAAAGATCGTGGAGAACTGGTGCCAGGTGAGAGGTGCTGAACCAACCGGCCTACGCCTCTCGAATGACTCCAACCAACTAAAGGAAGCACCCGCAAACCGAAATTTAACAAATGAGACCCCACTGGTCTCAAAAATACCCGCAGTACGTAGTATCCTCTGGCACTTATCTAGAAACCCATGGGCATCCTCGCCCTCTGTACCGCTGAAAGTCGGAGGCTGAAGTATGTTGAACCTCTCCAACCTGCGTTGCTCGTCCTCAGGCATAGCAGGGACCACATAATCCTGGACCAGAGTAACTGGCTGAGCTGCGGCTGCTCCCGGTGCCTGAATACCCCGTGTAGCGTGCTTAGGTGCCCGGGCAGCTGGAATCTGATTGCCTCCCCCGGCCTGAGTTGTGGTGGCAGTAGAAGACATGGCGACTACCTGAGCCAAACTGGTGCACACTGTCAATATCTGAGACAGGGTCTCCTGAAGACCCGGAATAACCATAGGCACTGCCGGTGCTTGAGCCTGTCCCTCTGGAACACCATCAGCGGGAACCTGATCCTGATCGATAGGGGGATCTTGTGTTACTGCCCCAGCTACTGTGCAGGCTAGCCCCCTACCTCTACCACAACCTTGAACTCTTGCTGGTCTAGCCGGTGACCGGCCACTCTGATCGGTATTGCGTGTCCACACCATTTGTGAGAGAATGGAACAACGTAAGTTCAGATTTCAAGAATCAATATATTAGCACGAAAGAGTTCAAGAAAGATAGAAATTTTTCCTAAAATTTTGGCAACCTCTCGAAGATAAGTACAGACGTCTCCGTACCGATCCGCAAGACCCTACTAAACCTGCTCATGACCGTTGAGTCCTAAGTAACCTAGGCTCTGATACCAAACTGTCATGATCCCAAATCCTAAACCGGCTGTGATGGGGACTATCGCGTAACTAGGCTAGCCAACAACCACATGTTCACAATTTCTTTCAAAATCCCAACCAAATTTCAAGCATTTCATAAAATATTCAGAGTTTACTAATTACATTAGGCCAAATAACAGTGCCACCAACCCCAAAACCCGGAGCCAACATGTCATGAGCATCTAATAAAAAAAAGCCAACAGTACACTATTATAATACAAAAACCTCTGAATAAATATCTAGATACAACAAGATGAAAAATAGAGATGTTGCAGACGCTGAACAACTACCTCTATATCCCGCAATCCGGCTCCGCATGGAAAAGATAGCTAATGCTCGGTATCTGCACCTGAATCTGCACATAGGGGTGCAGGGAGTAATGGGAGGACGCCAACTCAGTAGTAATGCAAATAAATCAAGTCTAGGTGGCAGGAAATCACATAAAAATCAATATTATCAATTCACAATATACACAGTCTTTCTTTCCAACAGTATAAACATAGATATATAAAGTCATCATGCTTTAAAACCCACTTCAGAAAAGTCCTTTGAAGAGTGCATATTTTTAACAACTTCAAACCGAAAGATTTAGTATGAAAATGAAATGAATCATATAGAGGCCCCTCGGGCAAAACATATTTCATAAGTTCAGAGTGAAAGTAGTAAAATCATAAGTAGCCCCTCGGGCAAAAACATGTATCATAATCAGCCCCTCGAGCATGCCTCACAGTCACTCATAATCAGCCCCTCGGGCATACCTCACCATCACTCGTAATCAGTCACTCAGCACCTCACAGTCACTCATGCCTCCCAATCACTCGTCACTCGGTACTCGGCACTCGGTGCACTCACTGGGGGTGTGTGCAGACTCTGGAGGGGCTCCTTCAGCCCAAGTGTTAATATCAAGCCACCTCGTGGCGTATCATATCCTCACAATCAGGCCCTCGGCCTCACTCAGCAGACCCTCTCAAAAAGCCCCTCGGGCGAATCAGTAAAACAGGGTACTCGACCCAAAACATCATTTTTAAATATCAAAGTAGTGTAAATCATGCTAAGTTTCGAAAACAGTAAGCACAATGTAGCTGAGTGAAATCATCCATAAATAGTGAGGAAAACATCAGTAAAAAGCCCTCAAGGAGTCTAAACAGATCGGCACGAGGCCCTAAACACGACTTATAGCCCAAATATTTCAACAATCTTTAGAACATAATTTAACATAAGGTTTTGAGTAAAATATGCAACTCATTAGTTGTCGCGGAGTGGACCTAGTCCAATCCAAAAATCAGTGCACGTCACATACTCGTCATCCGACATGTGTGCCATTCTAAAATCAGTGAGAAATACGTAGTCCGGGATTTCATACCCTCAGGACAAGATTTATAACCATTACTTACCTCTACCGGGTCACAACACTAGTCCGCTATGCTCTTGCCCCTCAAATTGGCTCCTGATTGCTCCGAATCTAGCCATAACCAATTTAACATCATTAATATATGCTAAAGGAACACAACCTAATCGAAAACTATCAAATTATACAAGATCTCGAAATTAGGCAACACCCAAGCCCCGGGCCCATGTCTCGGAATTCCATAAAAATTTCACATCACTAGAAACCTCGTCCTCCCATGATTCTACTCATACCAAAAACACCACGATCGGACCACAATTGCCAAAAGAATTTTCCAATCCTACCCCCATTCTTCCCAACCTTTTCCTACTTTAATCCTCCAATTTACAAGACTAATCCGAACAAAATAACATAGAAACGATTTTAATAACCCGAGAACTTACCTTCACTGAAGAACCACAAATTCCCTCTTCAATTTGCCTTCAAAAGAGCTCTAACTGTATGCAATAATGGTGGAATGAAATAAATTTCACAGGGCCTGTTTTATACTGTTCTACCCAGAATTTCCGAACCTGTGGACACTTAATCCCACCTGCGGTCCCAGGTGCGCACCTGCGCAATCCCACTAACGGGCCAATTCTCGCACCTGCGGCCACTCCTCCGCACCTGCGGCTTCGCAGGTGCGGCCATCTCTTCGCACCTGCGGATTTCCCCTTGCCTAGACTCCTTCCACACCTGCGCATGATCTTTCGCACCTGCGACATCGCACCTGCGGCTACCCTTCCGCAGGTGCGGCCAACACCAGAAAATCTTACACCAGCAGCCATTTGCTGCAATTTTCCAAGTTTAAAACTCCACCAACCATCCGGAATCAATCCCGAGCCCCTCGTGGCCCCAATAAAACATACCAACACACCCCATAGCATTATTCCAACTTAGTCGATCCTTCTAAACACCAAAAAAACACAAAAACACCAAAATTACATCAAATTCAAGCCTATGAACTTTGAAACTTCCAAATTTCGCCAACTACGCCGAAACCAACCAAAACACCTCTGATTGACCTGAAATTTTGCAGACATATCCAAAATGGCATTAGGAACCTGCTCCAACTTCCGGAATCCCATTCTGACCCCGATAGCCTATTTTTCACTGCCGACCGGAAATCGCCAAAAACTAACTTTCGCCAATTCAAGCATAATTCTACACCGGATATCAAAACTTCATTCCGAACACACTCCTAAGTCCCAAATCACCTAAAGAAGCTATCCGAGCCATAAAATCCGTATTCCGAGATCGTTCACCAATAAGTCAACTCTCAGTTGACTTTCTTAACTTTTAGGCTACTTTAGGAGACTAAATGCCTCAATTCTCACCATGACCACTCCAGACCCAAACCAACTGACCCAACACAACAAAAAAAATAGACTAGCAATATATGACAAATGCAGAAATAGGGAAAACGAGGTAAATCTCACGGAACGATCGGCCGGGTCGTTACAGACGCGCAACCCGATCCCACCATATATCAATATCAACATAATATTTAACCTTTATTACTCCGTATCAATCCACCCTTATTCCTCGTATTGCGGCGTGCAATCTGATCCCACCAAATAATCATATTCACCCTTATTCCTCCTTATCAATCCTCCATTATTCCTCCTGTTGCGGCATGCAACCCGATCCCACCATATCATAATAAATTACACATAGTGCACAGAAGTTTCATAATATTCACACAAGGCCCTTACAACCACTTAAAATTTAGATCAAGGCAACCAGGAGCTGTATAATCAATAAAACTCTATAAAATTGATACTACTTAGCGAGACCAAACCAAGATATCACAAAAGAAATGCCAACAAGACAGCTTAAGCCAATAAAAGGGAAATGATAATTCTACGGGGTAACAAAAATATTCAACAAGGGAACACATTATCTAACAAGTAATAATTAGGCATAGAATCACAATTAAACATGTAACAAGTAAAGCAAGGAGAATAACAATATAAGGAGAATGGAAGAAAAAAAAATAAGATAGGTAAATTGGCGGCGCATAGGTGCTCGTCACCTCACGTATATGTCGCTCACATGGTTTATCACATAGCAAATAAGGCAAAGGTTCCTAAACCCTCAAGTCAAGGTTAGACACAACACTTACCTCGATCCACAAGCTACTCACTACTCAATTACCTTCTCCTCTAGTTTCCACCTCCGAACCACTCGTACCTAGTCATAATTAATTTAATAACATCAATTATCGCTAAAAAATCAATTTCAATACATAATTATAAGTTTCCCAACATTTCCCCCAAAAAGTTAAAAATCGACCCCCGGACCCGCTTGGTCAAAACTAGAGGTTCGGACCAAAATCCATTCATTCATTCACCCCCGAGCCTGAATATGTAACTAGTTTCGAAATCCGACCCCAAATTGAGGTCAAATTCCCAATTTCCCAAAAATCCCTAATTCTACCCAATCCCCAATTTTCACCATGAAATTCCTAGATTTTTGGTTGAAATCTTGTAAAATGAAGTGAAATATTGAAAGAAACGAGTTAAGAATCACGTTCCTATTATCTGGGGTAGCAATTGTCTTTGAAAAATCGCCTAGAGGGTTTCTTGTGTTTGGAAGTTTTGAAAAATGGGAAAAATTTCGTCTAACTAAAGACTTATCAGCTGCAGATGTCGCATTTGCGACCAGAGCTTGGCATTTACGAACTCCCAAATGCGATAAAGTATCACAAATGTGAACCCCTCGCATTTCTGCAGCCTTCGCAAATACGAACTACATGTCGCAAATATGAACTTGGACTTCCGCAAATACAGAACTATTCTCGAAAATGGGAAACTACCAAGTCCCCGCCCCTGCTCGCAAATGCGAGATTTGTATACCTAAAACACACCAACTATGTTTTCTAGGTTAATTTCACTCTGTAGCCTATCCGAAACTCACCCGAGCCCTCGAGACTCCAAACCAAACATGCACATAAGTCTAAAAATATCATACGAACTTGCTCGTGCGATCAAATTTCCAAAATAACAGCTAGAACTACGAATTTAGCACCAAATCACATGAGTTTCCCATGAACACTTCGAAGTTCCTATTTTCACAACCGAACGTCCGAATCATGTTCAACCAGTTTCGTTTCTTACCAAATTTCACAGATAAAGTATAAATACCATAACAGACCTGTACCGGGCTTCGGAACCAAAATACGGACCAGATACCAACAAGATCAAACTTTAACCAAATTTCTTAAAACCATTATAATTTCAATCTTTCAATTTTAATCAAAAAATCATATCTCGAGCTAGGGACCTCAGAAATTCGATTCCGAACATACACCCAGGTCCCATACTTTACTAGGGACCCCGGGACCATAAAACACGGGTCCGGATCCGTTTACTCAAAACATTGATCGAAGTCAACTAAAATCAACTTTTTAGGCCAAAATTTCATCAGTTTTCCACATACAAGCTTTCCGAAAATACGCCTGGATTGCACACGCAAATCGAGGAGGGTAAAATGAGGTTTTAGGGCTAAAAGGGCATAATTGAATTCTAAATCATAAGATGACCCTTTGAGTCATCACATCATATGATCATCTTTATCACTCAGTATGTCTTTAGCTTGCCCAATTCTATATTCCCTAGTGATTAGTTGGGGCCTTTTAGAATAGCTTCTTAACTTGAGTTTCCCTCATGAAATATGACCTTATTTTGCCTTGTTGATGTGAGTTGGTTTGTTTAATTTCTGGTGTTTAGCATCATTTGGACCCTTAGGATTTGAATATGTTAAGTTAGTGCTTTATTTTTATCTCGTTTGGCATAGTGCACCTTTGCATATTAGTTTTGTAATCCCAAAAGGCATAAACCCCCTGCTTCTTACAAAATGTTCTCTGCCCCAATGTGCTAAGTGTGAACTTGTGATATTAACCTCTCCTTTTGAGTTTTGTTTATCCTCTTTGCTGGTATCTTTATTGTGTAATCACCTCTGCAATGTCTGTTTATAAAAATGCAAATGCACCTCTTCAAACTCTACCGTTTGATCACTATATTTTCTGTCTCAATGATTACTTACACTATTTTGAACCTATAGCTCTTGGCCGGCGGAAAGCCAAGGCCACTAAGGCTTTCTCTATGACCTCCCTAGTGTGAGCATTGGTCGGGGTCCATTTGAGACCCTTGTGAACTCTGACGCACTAGGGCTTGAGGTTCTTGGCCATTTTCTTTACTACTAAGACCTGAGTTCACTTTAACACTCATCCTTGTCCCTCTTCTGTCTATTGAATGTGCAAATTAATTTGTTTAAGTGATTGGTTCCTGGATCATATGGTCAACTTATGGCTGTTTGTTTTGGTTTGAGTTCTCCTATGGTTTCTGGGCTATGTTGATGGATATAGTCCCTGTTGAGATCCAGGTGTGAAAATTGGTGGACAAAGAGTTTAGTTAAAGGCTTGGCAATGCTGGATATTGGGTCTGTAATTACATTCATTATTGGACATGGGATCATATGGTCAACTTGTACCACTTTTGTAATTATATTCATTATTGGGTTTGTAATAATTTTGTAATAACAATTGGGGTGTTAGTGAAATTGGGAAATGCGCATATCCTAATACTTGCATGAACATGGTAGAAAACATGTCTATAGGATTTGTGTGATCTATTTGCTATTTGACCTGCTATATGTGTCATTTAAGTCTCTTTGTGCACTATTAGAGATCATGTCATTATGGGAATCACACACTCACATAACTGGTATACTATCAATGCATAAGTGCTCTATTTATTCTCATGTCTACTGCTATGTATCGCTAGACAGCATGCCTATAGGAAATAAATATCAATAACTGCTCTTCAATATGCAACATGTTCACTAGATATCATGCCTATAGGATTTTAACTATTTAATTCACTATTGCATCATACTGTCCATCTAGAAAGCCTGCATATAGGAGCTAAATGTATAAAAATCGGTTCAAATTTCCAATCTTTAGAAATAATGTCTATAGGATATTACTGCTCGCTCTAAAATACTGATACTGTATTCTTCAGACAATATTTATTTCCACGCCACTATTAGAAAGCATGAGTAATTCTCAGCATTTCCAATAATTTTAATGCCCCTTAATGTGTAAACCATTTATAGATCATGCCTATAGGTTTATTAACTTATAACTTGTAGTCTTAATAAGTGACTTAGTAGCATCAGATACTCACAAACTGGTAATTTAGAAATCACGGGCCTAACAATGGCCCGCACATCTGAATCAGATCACATAGAAGCCATGTCCATAGGGCTTAACGATTTCAATCTCCCTCAATTCTGAAACTGACAAGTACCTAATGTAGGAAATTTTATGTGTATTTGTTGTCTAATTGCGGAGGCTAACTTGAGCCTTTAACTGTATTTAATTGCAGTCCTATTTGTTTTTAATTGTCACCTGGTTTTAATATTTTTTGAGCAGCCTAAGTCAAGTCTAAAACCACCAAAAGTAGAGGTCCAATGTCTCCTGGACCAAACGTGTGGGACGAGTAGTGCACGCATAAGGCACGATTTAGAATCAACTAGTGCGCTTTAGGTAATAACTTAAAGATAGTAATCGAGTAGCCGGAGATGATAGTATGTGAACACCACATCTTCAGGGAGTTACGAAGTAATATTTATGTTGCACGGGGTGATCCTTTAGGCTAAAAAACATAGGAAACCCCCCCCCCCCATCTTATTCCTATTTAGTTTTGAATCAAGTGTTTGTATTTACTCAAAGACTTTTGATAATTTCCCAAACTTCTTGCTTTTTCTGTCTTTTTTTATCTGACTAAATCATATAATTCAAGTTCTCCGGGACCCACAATTGTGGACCTTGAAAAGTGCTTAACATCTTCTCTTCGAAGTAATTTCAAGTCCTTACCCGATCTCTGCTGATGCAAACTAGTCAAACCTGAGTCATATGCAAATAGGTGCACTAACGCACCTTAAACCGTTAAGTGTCGACTCTTCTCTTTTAATACTTCCTTAAAATAGTTGTCACATGTCAAAACCCGATTTTGCGAGAAAAAGGGGCGCGACAACGAGTGCCCGAGTCCTACCTGTCAAAAACC
Source organism: Nicotiana paniculata (assembly GCA_005239505.1). NCBI lineage: Eukaryota > Viridiplantae > Streptophyta > Magnoliopsida > Solanales > Solanaceae > Nicotiana > Nicotiana paniculata. The sequence goes on from ML355297.1 coordinate 34,210, forward strand.
CTTAAGCATGCGTCTAAGATATAAACATGAATAACATCTGCGAAATTACGAGAATAACAAGTGTAAGGGAAACCTGTCCAAAAGACATATATACATATACGTGCGGAATACCAGGGTGACCCGACAAGGTTTCTATAGACAACTATATACCCAACTATATATATTGTATACAGACCTCTAATAGAACATACAACTGTACAAGGACGGGACTGGGCCCCTTCATACCTATATATATGTACAAACATATCGTACCAAAATCAAATGTCGCTCCGGATCAAATGGAGCACACCAACTCTCGTTGATCAAGGTTCCTAAGAAGGGGGACCATCAGCTATTCTACCTGCACCTGAGGGCATGAAACGCATGCCCCGGGAAATAGGGCATCAGTACGGATAATTTACTGAGTATGTAAGGTATGAAAATCAATACATTAAAGATATAGATGAATCATGGAATAAATAATTCCGCCTGTAAGTCTAATTAACTTTGTAAATCCTGAAACATCTATAATGTCATGCACGTGTGTATAAATTTCGTGTCATGCATAGGTATAGGTGTACATAACATCATCAAACCTCTGAGGGCATCCCATCATATCATCTTGGCCACTGTTGGAAAAATCATCAACATATACCAGCTGATCAGGTGGTAGTGCGTATATAACGTCATAACCTTTTCTCATATCTCATATACATATAATATATGTGTATATAATGCCATCTGGTCATGGGTCAATGTACATGTCTAAATAAATGAAATGCATGAAAAATACGTTAATAAGATCAATATACCCTTTCAGATAAACTTTATCAACTACGTATTATTCTGAGACCCATGAACAGAAGATATAATATGTCATATGGGGAATCAAGAACATGACACCCTAGTACTTCTAAGAATAGAGTTTTTTATGAAAGTTATGCGTTTTCTCGTTTTGTTTGTATCATTTGGATCATTTGGATCATGCCAAAGAGAAAGTAGGGATAGCCTTAACATACCTGAGTTGATTCTCTTGACAATCCTTCTAACATACGCCAATCGTGACGAAGCACGTAACAGCGATATTGAAATAGGGAACAATCCGTATGATATTCTTGATAAAGATTGCACCGTACTCCCTTTTAATCGCAAATCCCACGTTGCTATAATATTAAGTAGTCTTCGTATGAAATGCTTGAAGCAATAACGTTGCTATTGCAAAATCATATTTGTTGAAGCTTTCTTCTTAAGATTTAAGCAATTCAATAATGTTGCTATTGCAAAATTATCTTTGCTGAAGCTTTTTCTTAATATATGAGCAATTGATTTTGTGAATTAGAAAGGTTACCTTTAATCTTTAAGTGGGCTCCACTTAGGATGACTATCATTTCCTAAAGGGCCTAAATTAGGCCACCTATTGTAATGAACTTAGTCATTAAATGGGCTGCCATGTTAAGGGATTCCTTGGTCATATCCAAGGTTCTCAATTAATTATCCACCAATTCTTAATTAACTTGTTAATCTCTCATTAATCAATAACCAACTAATTACCCACATAATTAGGTAATATCATAATTTACTTAAAATACTAATCACTTTTAACATACTTTATACACCTTACTACCATGGTCATGTGGTACTTTGTATAGTACTAGTCCATAAATACGGGATATTATAGCTTAGACCGTATTTTACCTCAAAATGTCAAACTTCGATGAAACTCATTTTCTTTGATTTTCTTTTACCTTCACAAATTTACTTATCTCTTGTTTGAAATAACATAATATTTATAACCTCAAAACTAATCTCATTTCTGAGTTTACGTCGATTAACTTATGATGAAACTTTATCGTACGAAAATGTGGGAAGTAACATCTCAGTTCCGAGCTTTCATCAATTTACTTATGGCATACTTTCACATACGAAAATATGGGTGTAGCACTCAGGACCTCAACCAAACATACAAATAAGTCCCAAAACATCATACGAACTTAGTCGAACCCTCAAATTACCTCAAACGACATCAAAAACACGAATCGCACATAGATTCAAGCCTAATGAACTTTGGAACTTCCAATTTCTACAACTGGCGTTGAAACCTACCAAATCATGTTCGATTGACCCCGAATTCTGCACACAAGTCACGAATACCACAAACCTACTCCAACTTCTGGAATTGGAATCCGACCCCGATATCAAAAAGTCAACCCCCGGTCAAACTTTCCAAAAATTCAACTTTCACCATTTCAAGCTTGATTCCTCTACAGACCTCCAAATCACAATCCGGACACGTTCTTAAGTCCATAATCATCCAACCGGGCTAATAAAAACATCAGAACTCCATTCTGGAGTCGTTACATATAAGTCAACATCCTGTCAACTATTTCAACTTAAGCTTTCCATTAGGAGACGAAGTGTCTCAATTCATTCATAAATCCTCTCGAACCCGAACCGACTAACCCGGTAAGTCATATAACAACTATAAAGCACAAAATAAAAAGTAAATAGGGGTACGACCTTGAAACGACCGGCCGGGTCGTTAGATTATTGTTGTTATTGTTGTTGTTATTGAAGCAATATAATGCTGCCATTATAGGTTTTTATTGGTTGTTGGCAGGTGGTGCAGCTATAAAACAACTGTATTCTGCCAAAGTTTTACCTAGACCGCTTTGACCAAAGTTGGTCGAAAATGTTAAAATAAAATTCCCAAAAATTTAAAATTACCGACTGACTTCGGTCGATATCGGCAATAAGTTTTTTCTATGATTTAAAATTACCGACCGAAATCTGTCGAAATTTTTTATTTTAAATTTCATATGTTTTAATAATAACGACTGATTTCGATCGAAAACATACAATTTTAAATTAGATAAATAATTAAGATATCGACTGATATCGGTCGCTACTTTAAAAATTAATTAAAAATTATTAGCTAAATATACTGACCGAATTCGGTCGGTATATTTAGTTTAGTGACAGATTATTCGGTCAAAGGTGCATTGGAATTTCCGACCGACTTTGGTCGGAAATGTCGACCGTCTACGGTCGCCAAACGTTAGCGACCATTGTTTTCTCGACGAATTAAAGTCGGTCGAAAATTGGTCGGTTTTTCTTGGATTCTGACCGATTTCGGTCGAGTTTTCTGAACGTTTTTTGGCATTTTCTAGTGATTATCAAATACCACTCTTTTACTCTCTTCACTTTCTCATATGAAGATTTTCTCCGAGCTCTACTTATAGGATTAATCCTGATACACCATCCATAGACCCACAAAGGGATAAAACGTTATTAAAAAGTTCTTACTCCCAATGTGTAACGTAAACCTGAGACCTTTGACTAAGAATGAAAGAATCTTATTCATCCCACCATATCTTTTGAAAGTCTCATGTAGAGTAATCTAGCTACTAGCATTGTCACTATAATAAAGCTTCCTTCTCATTAAGAAATCCCAAAATTAATACACACTAGCTTTAACTAACTTTTGCGAGAGAACTTTTCTCGTCCACTTCAGTACTTTTCGATAAATTATTCCATCGTTAAAAAAATAAAAACTCCAAGTGATGAAACTAACACACCAATGTGTCTACAAATACCGATTACTATAGGAGGCTACTTCTAGCTCTATACTCGTCCTTCCGCTTTAGTGAGTATAGTTACTTATAATATGATTATGAGCTTGAAAAATCCAACAAAAATTACAATAGATTGCACGTACCTACAAGTCTCTCTTCCTTTTAGCCAAACTAAAATATATACTCTATCGTCCTAAAAAGAAGAAAATACTAATAATAGCAACCCACTTGCCATAGTTGGAAAGTCGTGCATAAGTTGTCTGATAAATAAAAGATTCAGCTCAATCATCCAAAGCCCTAGTCATCCTCCACCCTCGGCATGTTCCACTTGGCTTTGTAAACAGTACTTGAGATAGTTTTTTATGTCACAAAAGAGTACTCTACTAAACTCCACAGTTACGAGATATTCATGGTTAATCCTTTTACCATCCCCTAACAAATACCAAGTACTATCCATTTATGTGGATTTATTTTCTATTTTTCTATTTTTTTAAACTAAAGTTAATAATGTCAAAAGGATTTGAACATGTTGGACTAAGATACAAGTGTCAAAAAGCATATGATACAATAGTATTTATTTGTGTAAAATATTGCACTGACAACATTTCGAACTTTTTAAGATAGTGTGATCCAACCTTTCATTTTTGTAAATATACACACCACTTTTTGTAGTTGAGAATGAGTATGAAGTGGAAGTATATTAAAGTGCTCCAAACTTACATTGCTTAAATAGTCCCAAAAAAAGTTAGGAAAAATATGAAGAGTAATACAAGACCATCAATAAAATGAGTGACATTATGATAAATCAAAATTTAAATTTCAATATAGATAAAAGATATTAGGTGAGTTTTATTATTTATCTAAGGCTCGACATATGAAGTTATCTCTAAGTGTCTACTCGTAAAACGGTACAGTTGAATTTGTTCGTAGTTTCTAGACAAGTGAATTAATTTGATAAAAAAAATACAAAATAACTGATGAAATATAAGATACTTAGCCTTAAAATGTAGATGAAATGATAGAGCTAATGAGTACGGGAATAGGAGTTTCAGGCACAATAATGATGAGATCAAAAAATGAGAAAGTAAAATTGCATTAAAATTTCTGTATAGAATGCAGTGTAATAGCCAGATAATTCGTGTCTTTTTCAATGATAACTGAGCTCCCTATTTATAACTATGTCTAGTGAAGGAGGTCCTAGGATCATGCCCTTCTTTAATGTCAATTATAAGGGTCATTGATGAAGATGTAACGGTAGACATAAATGTCGAATTCCTTCTAACGGGCCATCGTCCTTAATGCTGCAAAATATATTGTTTTAAATATTACCGTATGCAAAGAATTTAATACTCCTTCTATGATCGTTATTACTTTCGGTGACAATCGGAATAGTTGTGTTCGGTGACCATCCCCATCTTGGATTCCACGTATCCTTTCTTTAAATGACCACGTGTCTTGTCGTATTTTTCCGTATACAGATAGTCCCCCTGCTTTCCGGTGACACAATATTGTGTTATCGGAAAGTTGGTAGAAATACTCCTTTTGGCGAGAATTATTATAGCTCCCTCTGGAGTCTTCTGACGGTTGATTAGACGCACGTCTCTCCGTATTTATTGCTCCGAACACGTGTCAACCCACGATTCAGCATAGCTTTTGACTTTATCGAGGTGATCATAGCCATTAATTTAGCCGCCAAAACTTTACTTATACGCATCATCCTTCTCTTATGTACTTCATAATTTCTCAAACTTCTTACTTGCATATTTGTTTCCCAACTCTTCTCTAGTTCTCTTCGAGCCATAAATTTTTCTTTATTCTATTCCAATGGCTTCCTCTTCAAAGTGTGCTAGTTCTTCAAAGGGAAAGAACGAAGTCGAGGACTCTGCTCCTCCAACGGTGCGTTCCATCATCCCGAAAAAACTTAACACCACAAAGGATTTTGAATAAAAATTTCCTACCGCTAGCTCTCGTACAAGGATGTTAGTAGGTATCCTTCTTCCATCCTTCTAGTATACCAATTGTGAAGGAAGATTGCCGATATCATGAATTGGACATCATTGATCCTGACTTATAGGAACGAGTGACCCTTCCCAGGGAAGGTTTTACATATTTTTACACGTATCCCTTTACTTTCGGTGCATTTTCTTTGAGCGTAGAGCTTGATCCCATGTTTGCTGAATTTTGTCTTCGCTACCAAGTGTGCTTGGTACAGGTAAGCCCTTCCGTATGGAGGACGGTTGCCTGTCTTTGACTCCTGTGTCAGGAAACTAGGGAAGATCTATCATTAGCTCGTATGATGAAGCTTTACTCCCCCAAGGTTTTCTGGGGATGTACGATAAAACTCTGCAAACGTGGTCCCCATGCTCTGTTGACTAGCATGGGTGATGATAACGACTGTGGGTGGACGAAACGGTTCGTTGCAACTTCTACCAATAATATCATTCTGTCAATGGCATCATCATTTCCAAGCGCTTAGAATCGTACTCGTAATTTTTTTTAAAATATATTTTCTCTTACTAAATATTCTTTCATGCATGTATTGATCCTTCAACCTTCGTATGTTACAACAACTCGATGGATCCCATCGGTGGTAAAAGGCTTGGACTTGTGGGTTCAAGAGAACTTGGACGTTATGACGCCCAAGACTCGCTTATGGAAAGAACTAGCCCTTAAGTACGGGTGGAGGTCCAAAATCATGGTAGCATTAATTTACCTTGTTTTTGTTTTCTATGTGAAGAAGTTGGTTGAACCCTCCTAAGTTTGTTCATGAAATTAGGTCTACTTGCGGGCTCAGTTTATGTCCTCGGGGAGGATGTTTGGCTGACCCTGCTGATACAGCGAGGCTGCTTCAGGAGGCACTTACTCGAACATGCATCTTTGCACCTGCTTCGGGCGCAGACATTTCTTCACGGAGTCCCTGGCAAGAGAACAAGCAACCAAAGAGAAGACGTTCCTCTACGGCCGAGGAAAAGAATAAGAGGTCAAAGACTGATGCCTCCGAGTCATCTCCGGTGGTGATGGTGACTGGTTCTCCTTCTAGGCCGATCATAGACACAGTGATGATTGATGATGATGAAAAAGCTAGTGATGAGGGAGCTTCTCTACACAGAAGGCGACGATCCTCATCGTCTCAACATGATGCTCGACCTGTTGAGGCAGTTACACCAATCGAGGATGATGTCTTGGCACTGTGGGGAGAGTTTGACTTGGTAGATAATGCCAATTCCTGTTTTTGGGCCCCAGTTGCTGTGTCCGGTACTGCGAGGCTGAGTACCGAATCCCTGCCATCTTTGGTTGGAGAGCATCCTCCCACTAGCACTACATTCGATGATGTTGTTTCTCATCATTCAACTCTACCTTTACCATCACCAACAACTGCTGCATCATTTCCAGCTTCATCCATTCCTCCACCAGCAATTGCTACATCATTTCCGTCGGCCGCATCCGACCACAAAGAGGGTACTCCTCTTCCCCAGTACCAGTTCATGGGAATTTGGGGCAAACTTATGCTGCCCCTTCTGAAGATCCACAGAGGAGGAGGAGTGTTACCCTTTCGGTCTCTACCAGGTGTAATCTGCTTTCGAGGCTGGTGGATCTTGCTAACTATCTGAAGCACTCTCGGGAGAGTGTTTGTTGAATAATTCCATGCATACTGCCGCATCGGTGCGTCCCTGTCTACCTTTGCTATTTCTTCGACTTTTGCATGAATATGTACTAAATTTTACTTATCTTGTTTTACAGGCCAACTTTCTTGCTTCCGAGGGCCTATAGAGGTTGATTCGTGAGAAAGAAGAATTTACTACTGAACGGAATTAGATTTTGGCAGAACGGGACCAAACTGTTCCTCGCCTCTCGGAACTGGAAACCAAAGCCACTGAGGCTGATATAACAACACGATAGGGGTTCGAGAACTACTAAAGAAAATCAAGAAACGTGCGGATGCTAAAAGAAAAATAAAAAAACAAAAACAAGAAGACAGAAATTAAAGATAGATTGAATTCAAGAAAGAGTTTCTTGAAGTCAAGAAGTCTATTCTTGAAGTTGAATCCTAACAACGACGATTAGCTAACGAATAACTAATCGCCTTTGGTAGAGACTTAAAAATAAGAAATAGATTGTGAAACAAGACCCTTTAGAATAACAAGAACAACAATATGCCTAAACTTATTACATTTATAATACCTAAAAGTGATCTAAGATTTCGAAAACCCTTTTGAGCCTAAAATCTTTTTATTCGATAACCACATTACAAGACTTTACCCGTTTTATAGTGACTCTCTCTTGGCACCCGAATTTTCTTTAGCACTTATGTGATTCAAATGAAAAAAAAACATAAGTTTGGGGCAAAGAAGAGGAGTTTAAAAATAGTTTAAAAGAACCATAAGACAAAAGAAATAAAGAAGAGGAAAAGACAGATAAAAAGAAAGGAAGAACAAAGAAAAAGAAAGTGAATACTGTGAAAGGATTGATAAAGATGCAAAAGAAAGAAAAAATGCAAAGCATGGAAAAAGCAAAGAAAGAGATTGTTAGCAAGACAAAGAAAGAGTGATGTCAAGTCTCTCTAATCCCTTTAAGGGAAAATGGCTTAAGGAGTCGGCAAAGTATGAGCAAACAAGAAAATATGAAGTGCTAAAGGAAAGATGAACTGATTCCAATCCGATATTTTCCTCCTTAATCAAAAAGCCTCTTACATGCCGATAAAGCCCTACGTGATTTCAAGCCGAGCAAGCTTACATTAGTGGTGGTCTACATGAGCGGAAATCATATGGTACTTAGAGCAAGTCTTGTGGCATTCTTTTGAGAGTGATGAGCGAGTTTTTCTCGAGTCATTGTTTTGAATTCTTTATTCGTGAGTGAGATGAGCTTCCGAAAGTATATGAGGAAGAGTTTGGGATCTACATTGACTTGCATGAAAGTGCGAGCTTCCTTGATGAACAAATTCAACCCTTGATGCTCAAACGTCACATTAAATCCATTTGTACTTCAATATTCAAATCATAGGCTTGTTAATAATTCATGAGCGTGTGGGTAATTGTTGGTCCAAATTAATTTGTGTTTGACTCAACTTAGGTCAGCTGAAAGATCCTTTTTTCTAGTGGAGGTGGGAATTACCTTAATTGCTTGAGGACAAGAAAAAGCTTAAGTTTGGGGGAGTTGATAAGAATTTGTTTATGGTTTTTAGACAAGTGAAATTAATTTGATCCAAAAAATAACGAAATAACTGATGAAATATAAGATACTTAACCTCAAAATGTAAATTTAATGGCAGAGCTGGTGAGTCCGGGAACAGGGTTTCCGGGCACAATAATGATGAGATCGAAAGCAAAATTGCATTAAAATTATGTATAGAATGTAGTGTAAGTTAGCTTGAAAATTCGTGTCCTTTACAATGATAACTGAGCTCCCTATTTATAACTGTGATAGGGAAGAAGGTCCTAGGATCATGCCCTTCTTTAATGTCAATTATGAGAGTCACTGATGAAGATGAAACAGTAGACATAAATGTTAAATTCCTTGTAACGGGCCATCGTCCTTAATGCTGTAAAATATTTTGTTTTAAATATTACCGGGTGCAAAACACTTAACACTCTTTCTGTGATCATTATTCCTTCTGGTGACAAACGGAATAGTTGTGTTCGATGGGCATCCCCATCTTGGGTTCCACGTGTCCTTACTTTAAATGACCACGTGTCTTGACGTATTTTCCCCTATACACTAAGGGGTCGTTTGGTAGGAGGTATTAGAAAAATTAATGCATACATTAGCTCTATGTATTACTAATACCTTCTTTGGTACATTTTTCCAACCTGTGTATAACTAATACTATACTTGACATTATCCTATGCATAAGTAATGCATAGAAAACCATGGGATTAGTAATACCAAGACTATTAATGCATGCATTAGCATGGTTAAAGACAAAATTGTCCTTAAAGTCCCTAAAAGCTAGAGAATATGGAGGGCATTTTTGTAAACATCTATTTTTCTTAAAAATTATACAATGCATTATAATTTTAATACACCATACCAAACAGTAAATAAAAAATAATATCTTCATAACTAATACTTGCATTACTAACCCAAGTATTATTAATCCATACATTACTAATACATCTTGTTCTGCACAATTCTTATACATCCTCCCAAACGACCCCTAAGTTAGATCGGACAGCAATGAAAAAAACATACCAAACTTATTTTTTTTGGGAGCACATAAAACAAAGTGGTAGCATGAAGGGTATATTTGATTGGTCAGTGGCGTGTAGTTCCATTCCATTCCACTTGTAAACCATCCTGCTGCCGTCTCTCTCCTCTCTTTCTCTTTCTCTCTCTTTCTGCTTGAAATTGTACCGACATGGCTCCTAGCAAATGGGGTTTCTCTTCTTGACCGTACAATTAATTACAGACGCCTAAATTCTCCTCCTCCTATTACTATTACTACGTATTACCACTACTACTTCTGGGTATGAAACTCCACTTCTTCTCCCTTCTTTTTCAAGAATATTCACTCTCTCTATGTCTTTCTCTCTCTCTTTTCTTCTTTTGCCCGTTCCTGGTTAATGCTTTAGAACTCATGGATGGTTACATATTCTAATTTTTTTTGGGTCTTCATATACCATTTCGTTCTTTTATCTGATAATTTTAGTTGTGTATGTGGGTTTCTATAAATTTTTTTGTTCTTTTCTGTCCGTACAATGATGAAGAAACAGATAAAGCTTATTTTTAAGAAATTCTATTTCACATATTGCAAGTTTCAAGTTCTTTTTAAAAAAAAAAGATAAACTCTTTTTTGCTATGTGCAGTAGCTTTTAATTGCATTCTGTCCTCCTTGATGGTTTGTCTTTATTTCCGAATAAGATTATTGAATAGTGGGGTTGAGTTATTTTATAAATTTTGGATAAAATTGTAGAGCTTCTCTTTTTATCTTGAGGTAGGCTCTATTTTCCAGGAACTTATGAATATTGTTTGTTTTGATAATTGAGCTGCAGGAACTTCCTTTTAGATTTTCAAGAAAAAGGCGTGAATTGCTTTTGAGGTTTGCATTGATGACCATCATGCATACTCTATTTTCAAAAGGAAATGAAGGGCTTGCTCAGAATACTATGGCAACATTGTCCACTGTTCCTTGGTGGAGTAGTGGCCTTGTCTCTCAATCTGTGGCTTGTGCTGACCCTTTTGGCCAATTGAAATCTGCATCTGTGGTACAGTCTAAGCAATCTGAGTTGCCAAAGGAGAATGCAACGGAGTTCACTATTTTCTCTGGTACTTCCTTCTGCAGTTTATCTTTCTTTTCTGTAATTTTTAAAATCTTTCTCTTGTTGATAAAATTTCTGCAATTTCCTGGTCATATTGTCTTTTTTTTTTTTTTGGTTTCCCATCCGTCCACCCGGTGTCCAGTACTCACGTTGAGACCCGACTAAATCTGGAATTGCACTGGAAAGTCTCACATTGGGAATAAAACTCTCCCTTTAACAAAGACGATTCCATACCCAGGGACTCGATCGAGACCTCTGGTTAAGGATAATACCACTCCACACAACCCTTGTTGGTCACATAGTGTCTTCTTATTTGGCATATTAAGATGCACGTACTTCATTGTTTGGGCAAAAACAAACTTAATACTCCTATTTCATTTTATTTTGATATTTAAACAAACTTAATATTTTATCTAAATAGTTGGATTAATTGCTTTTTATTTTGTTAATATTTTGAAAATTTCATACTCCATTTCTTTTTTAGTATTTCAACTTAATAATGTTATTAAATTTACTTTGTTTCTTGGATTCCAATCATTTGGTTGGTTGTTTGAGAGAGAAACATGCGCTAGGTAAGACTTTTGAAAATTTGCTTTCAATACTTTATTTATATTGTCATTGATGTACACCATTTCTTAGCCATAAGACAAGTAGCAACCTCTTGTTTTAACATAGTACTCTCCCAGTTCAAAATAAGTGATTTTTTGACCTTTTTTTTGCGGTTCAAAATAAGTGATTTTTCTAGATTTCGAGAATGAATTAATTATTTTTTTCCTACATTGCCCTTGGAGTAAATAGTGTTAAGAGTATTTATGTGAGATAGTAAAGGTTAATATGGTCAATTTCATTGCTAATTAATATTAAAAAAATAGATTTTTTAATGCGTGAAAACGACCAAAAAAATTACTTATTTTGGACCGGATAGATGGAGTAGCAATCTTTTCTTTTACTTACTCCGTTTGAGCTTTACATTAAATGTCCACATGGGAAAAAAAAAAAAACAAAAGCACAATAAAGAAGGCCTTTGTCCTATCACCAATTCTGTATGAAATGTTTATTGGGAGAGTCCTTATATCAATAGTTGTACAGTCTTTTACTTTTGACATTGCTATTTAAACAACGACATGCAGTTTAGCTAATTAATGCCATCATTTAATGTGTATCAAAGTTGTTGAGATTAAATAATGGCTAGACAACAACTAATCTTTATGCAAAACTTGTACTCCTCTGTCCCAATTTATGTGGTTCATTTTTCTTTTTAATTTATTCCAAAAATATAAAAAATTATGGGTAGAAATAATTTAACTTTTAATTTTTATTTTGTCATTAATGAAATGATTTATGATACAAAAATATCTATAATTTGATTAGACTACGAACTTTAAAAGTTTATTTCATTTTCTTAAACTTCATTTTCAGTAAAATTATGCCCCATGAAACGGTAGGGAGGGAGTACCTCTTTTTAGTTGTGTTATCCTTTTTCACAACTGAATTATGTTTTGTTAAGATCCCTTGCTTATGAATCATTGACTGAACGGAATATCCAAAAGATAAATGTGTGATGCACGTGAGCAGTGTTTTAAAAGGTATTTCTGGGACTCGCACGGGGCTCGCCCCTGGGCAGGGCACTTGCAAAACACCTCGGGGCTCATGTATGGGGGCTTAGTCCCGTGAGGCTTACGCCCAAAGCGCCCGACAGTGCGCCCTAAACACGCGTAACGCCCAACGCTCGGGGCTCGCCTAACAGTTCTAACGCAAATCACGTGTCGAATTTCCTAATAAATATCGTTGACCTTCAAAATTCTTTAACAAATTAATGATAAAAGTTCTATTCATCGATAGAAATATAAAGATTGATCATTACTCTAATAATGAGACATAATATTGCGAATTTATATCTTCACTTGTTATTGTTCGTGTCTTAGTTCATTTGTCCCTACTAGTTATACACTTTTATCAATTTGATATCTTAAACTAATTTGTATTTATTCATCGAGGAGTAATATTTTAATACTAATACGAATTTATTAATTATTTATTTTTAGGAAGGTAAAATGTGGAGTTTGATCATTTTTTTAAAGAAATTGTAATTTTTAATTATTTAAAAGTTAAAGACGTTATACGTGATTTGTATGCATTAGTTATACTTAAAATCATGCTAGATCATTTTTTCTATGAGTTCTTTTAATTTTATTTTAATTTTTAGCTTTTAATTTGTATTTTATATTTTTTTGTGTTATTATGTTATTTTATTAATTTATAAATTAAATTTTTTAAAGATCCATGGGACTTACGACCCCCGCTTCCAGGATTACGCATCACCTCATATCTTGTTTGATATATATATATATATTTCACATATTTATATTTTCTTCAATTGTTATGCAGTTTCACCTGTTTATAAATATTTACTGTTATTATATTATTTTATAAAATATTAAAAATTAAATACCTACGAGGCTTACGCCCCGTGCCTCGGGGCTTACGCCTCGTTGAGGTATATATAAAATGCCTCGCCTTATGCCCCACGCTTTTTAAAACACTGCACGTGAGTGGCTAATCTTAATTCTTATCCCGGGGAACTAATTACTAGGTTGGCTTTGGGCTATTGCATGTTGGTCATGTCTGATAATAGCCAAATTGTTCTTTGTATGGTTTGCTGTTTGAAAATAGGAAATTAAATTACAAATACCTTTATAATTAGCAAATCATCTCGCATGTCTTTGATCCTAACAAAATTCTAGCATGATTTGATGATCATTCAACCCGGTCAAAATCTTGACACGTTGAATTCTACGTGTCGGAATATGGTATAAATTTGCCACTCTACTTTTATTTTTATGTAAGTATAATTAGAGACACAACTAGAACTTTAAGTTTATGAATTCTGAATTCAAGAGAAACAATTTACTAAATTTTAGATAATTATTCATACATATTAAGTGGATTTTCTATATGAATGCAAGATATTTGCCAAAGCGACTACGTTTTGTCGAACCCATAAGTAGAGGGTAAATTTAAAGCGTTCCTTGAAGTATTTTGACACGTGGAATCCATTATATGAAGAGTTTGATGTGTTCAAAGCTCACCAATTTACAGTGGAGCTTGATCACTCTCAACTCTAGTCCTAAATAGGATAAGCGGTCGCTGCAAATATAATCCAGTCTAAAAGTCCGGAGTTGAATCCCACAGAGAACTAAGGCTTATCTACACTTGTTCAATATTGCTAAGAAACACAAGTCCAAACAATTTCTTAGTTATAAATATTATAATGTTTATTGCTAACTTATTAACTAACAACTATTATAAAGCAACAAATTATCAATTGACAAGGATGAAATTTGAGACAAGACTAAGGAGGTCTAGAGTTGTGATTTTCCCAATTGTCGGAATCCCTCCCGCTACCCTTATGTAATTTCGCCTAAGTATTCTCTACCGATAGTGAGTACTTTGGGTGTCGTAGCTCTCTCTCTCGAGTAACTACCACAAGTTACTAGACATATTCTCTCGAACAATGCTGGCTGACACTATTTAACCGCTCACTACGATCGTACCAAGGTTTCGTTATCTCTAATCCCTTCATTTAAACCCTCCGTATTGATCCCTTACATACGTCAGGAGTGATGTTGTTCAACAACTACCTAAATGTGTACTCTCTCTCGAGCAATATACACACTCAATAGGCACAGTTAATTGAGGGTCATTCATTCAACAACAATAAACACGTAGTTGAACAAACAGAGAAATCCAACGGTTCAATTATACAAAAAACGAAATAAGAATTCATCCTACAAAAGGTTCCATCAAAACCCTAGATATAGAATTAGTTATTCATAATAGTATACAAAACCACAATACTAGTATTCATAACCAATAATGAAAAAGGAAGAAGGAAGTGAAAAACTTGTAGAAGAATTCTCCGCTTGCTCCTAGTGTGTTCTTGCTTCTTTGGTCAATAATCCTCTCTAAGAACGCCCCTTCTCTTTTCTCAAAAGTGAGTTTAAAGACTATTTATATGGTATAGGGTTAGCATGGGGCGAAATAATACAAGCCCACTTCGAAATAGCCTTTTTAGGATTAGCTCGTTGTTCTCTCGTGCGCACGCAAGAGTGAACGAGCGAAGTTCTCTTTTTCTTTCCTTCTAGGTCTCTCGTGCACTTCCATGCCTTTTTGCCATAATCCGTTGTTTTTTCTCAAACTTTTCCTCAGCTAACTCGTTCGCTCTCTCGTGTGCACGCGGGAGTGAACGAGCAAAGTCTTTCTTTTGTCTTTTGGTCCCGAACCAACTTCTTTTGCTCATTTTTTGTCCAATTTGTTCCTACACATAAGAATACACGTAATGAACATAATTCACTACAAAAACTCATGTAACCTACCGTAACCACACAAGTTTTGCATTTTTTGGCCGTTTATCAGAGCTTCATTACGGCCAAAAGCAAATACAAGAAATAACAGTGACTTGAATGTATAATGGTGGGTAATCTCAAAGCATTTCTAATAGTAGGGAGAAATTTAGATCTTTCCTTTTTGATAATCAGTACTTTTAAGAATGCATCTTGAAAAGAACTTGATGATCTTGCCGTTTGTACAGGGTCGTAAGTTATTGTTTAAGAATTCATGTATTTCATTAGGACATTCTTTTTTGCTTATAAAAAAAGTCACAAAGAAATTCATTAATTCTTAGATTACTACTTATCTCCTACTCCATAAACTCAACAGATAAAATATATGCATTTGGGTTACAACATTGTTTGGCACATAAAGATAATTTTTAAGAAACATTAATCCAAATGACTTAGTTACAACATTCGCATTGTGGCCGTGTAACTTCAAATTTTGAAATCCAGTTCCTTCTTAATTTATGTATCATCTGACAAAATGAAATTTTTTTACCAATATGCTAGCTTGCTTTCTTTCATGAAACGCTCAGTTCTTGCCCAACGTGAGATTACAATTGTTATTCCGAGAAAAAAACACTTCTTTTAATTTTCTTCTAGTGATAAAGTTCTTGTAACAAAATTCTTAACTTAGAATTTAATGTAAATGCAGAACTTGGCAAGAAAGAAAAAGAATTGGTAGTGCTTTCCAATCATTAAAATAACAGACTCAATCACTAACAATAAGCTAAAACCTTTGGGAGGACTGAGAATTTTTTTTTCATAGTTTTATGTAGTGAAATATTCAATTTGGGAGGATTTATTTTTTACAGAACATGTTGACAGTATCTCCTTCAGGTGATTGGAAATCTTCAGGATATGGGCAAAACCAATCAAACATTTATGCTGCTGCTACCTCAGCTACTATGGACTATCGAGTTCACTTTGACCTAGGGTTTGGTCAGTCCATGGTAAAAAAATTCATCATAAAAACTCACATGTCATCAATAAATCTCAGTTTTTGTTCTTATTTGACGTGTTTTATATGGTGTAGATTCCTGCAAAATATCCTTACGGAGGAGAGCAATCCGTCGGGTTATTTTCAGCTTATGGTCCTCAACTTTCGGTACTGCTTCTTTCTCATAGCACCAGTTTCCATTCCTCTGTAGACAATCCATAACCTGAGAGTTTGAAGAAAATGGCTCCAATTTTTCACCTCACTATTTCTTTTGGCTGAAGAGATACATCCCATACTTGTAAGCAGTTAAATAGATGAAAGTACTTAAGAAGTCGCTCCACTGTATTTATAGGTTCCCAGTAAACTGATTCTACCATCCAACTTTGGAGGATAAGACTTTTGAAAGAGAAGTATTTCCATTTCGCTCAACTACAGTCGGTCTTTTTGGGGGTTTTCATGAATTTGTCCCCCTATTATGTACTTGCAAACAAAGGATTTTGCTTTTTTCTCTTTCACTTAAATTTTTCTGGTCATGACCTTGCCCATTTCTGAGTCAGTAGAGAGGAGAGCCCTTTAAATACCTCTCGAGCATGCAACAAGAATTTTAATTGCTAAAATTTATCCGTTGGATCTGGTCAGTTTAGCCATTTGATATGAGAAATCTTCCTTTACCAGCGCAATGACATAACTCAACCGTGAACGGGGCACTAACTCTTTATGTGAATATGGTGAGTCAAATTACAGCTACTTTCCCTACCTTAAAAACTAATCATTCATGATGAGATTTAGGGTATTTTAGACGAGAATCCCTACCTTCATGAGGAGATGAACTCAACCGTAAGGAGTTATGAAAGTTCAAAGCATAAACTGTTCTATGACTTGATTCATTTGCCTTACTGTATGAAAACATACTTACCTTTTGTATTGAAGTCTGTTTTAGTTGGGGTAGTACAGTGTTTGAGGAAATACTTTATTAGATGAAAGGAGTCAAAAATTTAAAGATTGATAGATCCTTTGTGGTCCGGCCTTTTCTAGACCCCGCGAGGGGAGGTTAGTGCACTGAGCTGCCTTTTTATAATTCATTTTGCAAAGAAACATTACTGGAATAACATTTGTCGCCCGTTGAGTTGAATTTGGAAAGAAAAGTTTGCTTCCAAATTTATTCTCAAAAAGTTTGCTTCCAAGTTGTCAACCGGCAGGGCATTGCTATTTCTTTGGTACTATGGGTGAGATCCTCTAATTATTCACTAATAACCATTCCCGTGTCACCATCTTGACGAGAACTATTCTTGTGATCAAAGTATTTCTTTGTCCAGAAAATATTGTCCTTATTTGTTAGTGACCTCTTCCTCTGTGCCCCGGCGAGCTGTACTTAAGTTAATTATATTTTATTCAATTGTTTTGGTATAACAGTAGGAAAATGGTCATGGCATATATGGTGTGTCACAGATATTGAACGTTCAGCTGGTACGCCAGTTTGATTCAGATGGAATTGTATTGCTTTCATCTGCTATCTTTACAGTATATTATATGTTGTCACTATGATTTTGATTCTGATAACCAAGTGGAATAAATGACAACGAAGTTCTTTTGCTAAATTATCATTTCTCTATAATTAAAGGAGTATAATATGTTGTGTCACTCTGTTCAAATGGTATTTTGATTTGCATCATAACCTTGTGATGCTTAGCTCCATTGCTTTCTATAATACCATTTGAGATATCTTAGCTCCATTGCTTTCTATAATACCATTTGAGATATCTGCTAAATGAAGGTATTCTTATACTAATTAGCAAAGGAGTAAAGGAGAAGAGACTGGGTTTATTCGCTCATTACGTCAAGTATAGTTGGACAAGTGGTAAAGAATAAATATCTCTGGAGGAAAGTTTTCACAGTTCTTGAGAACATTGGAAGGGTAACTTGTCAACTGATTGAACTTACTTTCCTGGATTAATTAGAGAATCATCTTACAATTGTAGCAGTTTCAAATATTAGGCACAATTATGTAATAACAAATTAAAAGTTGGAACCTAAAATTTGTCTCGAACTAATGCATAATTACTGGTAGATATGCAATAGCAGAAAACTTGTCTTCTGATAAAATGTCATAGATCATGTACCTAGGCAACGTAGTTGGCATTTGTAGTGTAATTTATTCTTAACTCCCATTTGTGCTTCATTTCTGTAGATCTCCCTTAGTCATGCATATTGTATCTGACTCCTTCAAACTGAATGATTTTGAGGCTCTGATATTCATAGAATTTCACTTCTCAAACATTCCAGGGCCGTGTTATGCTGCCATTGAATTTGGCCTCTGATGAAGGCCCGATATTCGTAAATGCCAAGCAGTATCATGGGATACTGAGGCGTCGAAAGTCCCGGGCTAAGGAAATGGAGAAAAAAGCTCTTAAACCACGCAAGGTAAAGTTTTATTTCTACGATCATGGACAGTGTTTCTAGATATAATCATGAAGACCACCACGCATAATATGCATGATACGAATAATATCAAAGGAGGTTTTTATATCATGACATTTTAGCCAAGAGTTACCTCCCTACTCCAGCCATTTTCCTTTATATTCAGTCATCCCTATTTACAAGCCTATGGGCAGTAGCACGGAACAAACATTCTTTGTGAAAATGGTCAGATATTTATTTTGTGGTCAGTCTTCAAAATTTCACAAGCTATGAATTTATTCCTTGTCAATGTTGGGGTTGCTAAGTTTGCATTCACAGATGACATTCAGATTTTCTTCAAAAGCATGTGTAAACAATGTGGTTGCTGAATTTTCCACTGCTTAATGCTTACAGCCATACTTGCACCTCTCTCGCCATCTCCATGCAATGCGCCGACCTAGGGGCTGTGGTGGTCGCTTCTTGAATACGAGGAAAATGAATGGAACTATGGAGGGTGGAGAAACCACCAATACAGTTAAGACTGGTGACGTTTACAGTTTTTACCCCACCGGATCCCAGAATTCTGAAGTGCTGCAGTCTGATAGTAGCAATTTGAGCTCACCTAAAGAAACAACTGGCAGCAGGTTCTGCCATTCATCAGAGGTCACTAACATGTACTCTAGGGGAAATCTTGATCCTTTTCCATTTCAGGACCTGAGGCCTTCGGTCCAGGCAATACCTGACATGATGAATACTGGACATGGTATTCTCATGGCTGGTAAGTGGGTTTCAGCAGCAGATAGCTGCTGCAACCTCAAAGTTTGATAGCCTTGGCTGAGAACGGGGTTAGGTGTCACGAGTTGTGTCTAACCTCGTCCTTGCTGCAACCTAATGCAAATTCATCGGAATTTGATCTTACCAGCATTCGGTTGCTTGAAGGCAGTCATCCTTGGCTATCAGTAGGGCAGTTCATCCTTGGCTAGCGTTAAGGCTGCCTCTTATTATTCTATTGCTATTGAGCAACATGGATGGTAAGAGGCACTCCTTAATGCACTTTAATTTTCAGCACTTGTAGGATTAATAAACATATTGTGGATAAGATGATGAAGACCTTGTCAATCGGGGCTGTGATGTTGCAGTGTGTTTGGATTACTGTTGTGATGTTTGTTTGTGAAAATACAGTGATGTATGATTGAACTTGATCCAAATAATGTGCAAATTGGTTTGTTTTCAGACTGGGACAAGTTTAATGTTTATACATCATTTTGTACCTTTGTTGGTAGCGTCGATTTTGATATGGTTGCAAGTTGCAACTGTCATGTCATTCATTGTTACCTTCTCTTGGAAGCTTCATTAGCTTTTGTTGGCCGCCATTCATTTAGGGTCGTTTGGTATGAAGTAAAAATTTAATACTACATTAATACCTCGTTTGGTTAGCAAATCAGGTATAAGTTATCCTGGTGTTAATTTTAACATTGGGATAACTTATACCTTATAGAAGGTGGGGTAATTAGCACCGGTATAACTTAGAAATTATGCAATTGTCATTCTTAATACAACATACCAAACAATGAATAAACAACAATCCCAGCATAACTAATTCCAGCATAACTTATCCCAGGCATAACTTATACCGGTATAAATTGTATGGGTCGTTTGGTTTGAAACGGCCTATGCCGGGATAATTTATACTGGTATAAGTTATGCTGAGATTAGTTATGCTGGGCTTGTTGTTTATTCATTGTTTGGTATGTTGTATTAAATATGACAATTGTATAGTTTTAAGAAGAAGATATAAGTTATACCGATGCTAGTTACCCCACCCTCTATAAGGTATAAGTTATCCCGGTGTTAATTTTAATCCAAGGATAACTTATACCTGGTTTGCTAACCAAACAAAAGATTAAGGTGGTATTAAATTTTTATACCAGCACTATACCTTCTTATACCTCATACCAAACGACCCTCAGGATTCTTGGAAACTGTTTTTGGAACCAGAGTTGTTCGCCTAGAATAGGCATATGATGGCCTTACTATCAGCTCAGTTTACTCACACCAAGCCCTACCACAGTTTATGGTTTTTCTACTAGTATTCTAGAGGTCATCTTTGTATTGTTGTACAAGTTGGAGTACAACGTTTGAGATGCTAGATTGATCAATTTTTTTTCTCTTTTAAGATTTAGTTTTAACGAAACCGATATTCCTTTTTTTCACTTTTGGATAATTTAGCTAAAATGTTTTTAGGTGTTATCTTCCAAATATTTCAAACATTTAAGGTTTCATGAAATGGCGAGTTCGCAGGCACTACGTGTAATTTGTTGTGAAGCAAGATGTTAGCCTCGAGGTACAGGACTATGAGGACATGAGCGTTTGTTTGTTATTTTCTTAAAATACTATACTACTAATTTTTATGCACGCATGTTGTAGTTTTGGAAATCCTATTATCTAAAATAGGATTATATGCACTAAGTCAACAAACAAAGATAATTTTATAAGTAAAGATCAGATATTATAGAACATATCAACTATTTTGAAAAGAAAAAGGATAGAGTATGTTCTTTGATTTACATAAAAAAGAAAACAAACAAAGAACAACCAATGAACAAAACAAAGTGAAAAAAAAAAAACATGTTAATGCAATGCAGCAAATAAATAACATAATTTTATGAGAAAAAAGATTAAATTTATTTGGAGAGAGTATTACATCATTCACATCAAACGATAAAAGAAAAGTTTAATTGAAAAACTTATTCAAAAAATTGCAAATTTATGCTTCGGAAAGGAAAAGTACTACACTTTTTTGTGGTGTAAGAAATGCACGGATGGAAGAAGAAAAGAAATTGATTTGAGGGGTGAATAGGTGCCACCTTAATCCACTCCAAAGGCTTATCACTCCCCTTTAATATAAGGCCAAAAACGTATCTACCTCTATGCTTATGGAATATTTGGATAACTAGAAATAAAAACAACTTCAATTCCACTAGGGAAAAAGTAAATGTTTCAGTCACAAATCAACAAGCTACTGAATTTACTTACTTATCTTCTTACTCATACAAAAATAGAAGAAGAGGGCTACCACAATACACTGGACTCCTCCCAAGGAAAATTTGTACAAGGTAAACACAGATGGAGCACATTCTACCACAGATAATGGAATTGGAGGAGTATTCAGAGATTCTAGCTCTGCATGGATACTGGGTTTTTCAGGGATGGTCCCAAGGAGCACCTCAGTGTCAGCAGAATTACATGCGCTACTGCAGGGACTAGAATTAGCCAGGGATTACAACTTAACCCCACTAGAAGTTGAGGCGGATGCAAAGGAAATCATTCAGATGGTAGCAGTTGGTAATATCTCACATGAAAACATGATCTTTGACTGCAGGTACCTCCTCGACCAACTAGGTAATTCGATCGTCCAACATACGTACAGGGAGAAAATCGACTGACGGATCAACTGGCGAAGGCAAGAAAATATTTTGTTAGCAACATAGTACCACAACTTTTTGATCATGCTCCAGATTTTTTACATCAAGTCTTTGAAGATTGTTAGTTTATAGTAGCCAATTAGGAGTAAATAACCTTAACCTTAATCCTATATGTATTAGGAGTAGGACGTGTATTATCTATATATAGGGTTCATTGTATCATTGTATAAACAAGATATAACATATTATTTTCTCCCGTGCTTTCTCACA